>JAYMFT010279532.1:0-10511 GCA_038088735.1 Panulirus argus | reverse complement strand
CGATCAAGTATAATAAATAAATAAAAAATATATATATATATATATATATATATATATATATATATATATATATATATGACACACATGACATTCCCTCCTCATACCAATATCATCAATATTAAAGCAACACACAAACTAAATGCACTCAGAACACTAATGGGCACCAGATTTGGACAAGAAAAAGAACCCCTCAACATCCTTTACGAACTATTTACCCACTTTATTTACACTATGCCTCACCTGCCAAGTCTTCCATCTTTTCAAAATCAAATACATATAACAAAGCCGCAAACCATAAAAAAATATGCACTCAGGAAAAGCAATGGCTGCCTAGCAACCACAAAAAAACAACACTTTCACAATGAAATAAAGATCCTCCCAATATAATCCCACCTTAACTTGCTCAGCACTCAGTACTATGTAACACCACAGTACCTCTCCCATCCAAACCACTCCATAACTAACCACAAACCCCCAAGTAATCTCTAACCATAGATCCCCCCTCACCAACAAATAGAACAATGACAAAACACATACACACTGAAATAACCCAACCAGCACTAACAAATGCCTTCCCAACTCTCTCTGAAAGTCCAACCAATCAGACATACACTCATCAGAAGCCATACTCTCCATATGTACACAAGTCACATTTTCCTCACTAAGCTATGGACATTAACCATTCCTACATCACTACAAACACTGTTTCAACATATCCCCAGGCCTTTTAAGCCCATGATGCAACTACTATAATAGAAACACTGAGCACTTACTACTCAACTGTCCTTTCTCTTCACATAGTGGCACACACAACAGTGTTAGACTTTATGACCCATTGCCCTGACCAGTGGATGTATCCGAGTTCCTGAGCACTGCAGAAGCCTCTTTAAGAACATAGGGACTCCTGGGGCACAAAGTAAGTATTACATATTTTTTCATTTTTTCCACACTTGAACACAGTTTCCTGTATAAATGATACAGCAAAAAAAAAACAAAAAAAAAACTGCCTTTGCTCACATACCTGGGAGTGGACACGGCAGGAAATGGAACCATTGAGGCAGAAGTGTCAAGGGTGGCAAAGGTTCTGGTAGCACTGATGAATGTGTGGAAAGAGAATACAGTATCTGAGAAAGTGAAACTGGGTATATTTGAAGGGATAGTAGTCCTAACAATGTTGTATGGATGCAGGACATGGGCTATAGATGAGGATTTGTGGAGGATGGTAGAGTGTTGGCTGGAAATTAGATGTTTGAGGACAATATGAGGTGTGAAGCGGTTTGATCAACTGAGTAATAAAGGGGCAAGAGAGAGGTGTGATGATAAAAAAGATTGCGGTTAAGAGAGCTGGAGAGGATGTGCTGAAATGGTTTGAACATATGAAGAGAATGAGTGAGGAGAGATTGATAAAGAGGATATGGGTGTCAGGATTGGAGGGGACAAGGAGAAGGGGAAGATATATATGACCGCTGATGGAGGGATGGAGTAAAAAAGATTTTGAATGGATGGGGCCTCAACATGCAGGAAGGTGACAGACGTGCCCAGGATATAGTAAATTGGAATGATGTATTATTCAGGAATCAATGTGCTATTAATGGACTGTACCTGGGCATGTGAAGTGGCTGAGGGAAACCATGGAAAGGTCTATAGGGCATGGTTTTGGATATGGGGCTGTGGTTTCAGTGCATTACACATGACAGAGAATGAATGGAAGCAAATGCAGCCTCTCTTCATCTGTTCCTGGTGCTACCTTGCTAATGTGGGAAACAGCAATCAAGTATGGGAAAAAAAATTATATATATATATATATTTCTTTCTTTCATACATATTCGCCTTTTCCCGCATTAGCTAGGTAGCGTTAAGAACAGAAGACTGAGCCTTAGAGGGAAATCCTCACTTGGCCCCTTCTATGTTCCTCTTTTGGAAAAGCAGAAACTGAAGGGGAGGATTTCCAGCCCCCAGCTCCCTCCCCTTTTAGTCGCCTTTTATGACACTCAGGGAGTACGTGGGAAGTATACTTTCTCCCCTGTCCCCAGGGATAGTATATATATATATATATATATATATATATATGTGTGTGTGTGTGTGGTGGTATCAAAAATTTTCGAAACTAGTTCCATAGCACCCCGACAAATGGCAGTACAGCAATGTGCATGCTGTGATGGTTAGGCATAACCATCATCAATCAGTCTGCTGAGTGGAGTCATTATGTGAACATCATGTGTTGTTCTATAGGTTTTTTTTTTTTTACCACATGCACATGCACATTTGCAATTTCATCATGGACAGCAAACTAGAGCAGACAGCAAACATCAAATTCTGCATCAAACTTGGTAAATCTACAACTGAGTCCTTTGACATGATTCAAGTGTATGGCAATGGAGGAATGAGTCGTGCGAGGTGTTTTGAGTGGCATGCACAATTCAAAAGTAGCAGAACCACACTGGATGACGTCAAGGTCTAGGCGACCTTCCACGAGTTCAACCCCCGAAAATGTAGAAGCAATTCGGCAACTTGTGCATGAGGATCATCGGTGATCCATTAAGGACAATGCTGCCATCATTGGTATGTCATATGGAACAGTGCAGGCAATCCTAATGTCTAATTTGAACATGCACCGCATTGCTGCAAAGTTCATGCCCAGGCTTCTGACCCCCAACCAGAAGGAGCACCACGCCAAGATCTGTCAAGATCTCCATCAGCGCGCCCTGGATGACCCAACCTTCATGTCGAGGGTCATCACTGGGGACGAGACTTGGGTCTACGGGTACGACTTGGAGACCAAACAACAGTCTTAGCAGTGAAAGAGCCCAAAATCTCTAAGACAGAAGAAGGCCAGGCAGGTCGACAGTGCGAACAAGAGAATGCTCACTGTTTTCCTCAATATTTGTCAGGTTGTTCATCATGAATTCATCCTCAATGGCCAGACCATAAATGGACAGTTCTACTGCACTGTTCTGAGGCACCTGAGGAAGGACATTCAACAGAAACTGCCTGAAATCTGGCGTGAGAGCAATTGGATGCTTCATGACAACAATGCACCCTCTCATCGAGCTCTCATAACTTATGAATTTCTTGGCCACAATAGCACAGTGACCCTACCACACCCACCCTACTCGCCAGATTTGGCACCTTGCAACTTCTTCCTCTTCCTGGAGATGAAGTTTCAGCTGAAGGGCAGCCGTTTTGACACTGTGGAGGAGATCCAGCACAAATCGCAGAAGGCGCTTGACATGCTTTGAGAACAAGACTTCCAGAAAGCCTTCTAGCTGTGGCAATGGCGCTGGGAGTGCTGTATGGTTGCCAAAGGGAACTATTTTGAAGGGGATGGTGCCCAACTTTGAATCAAGTGAGTACTTTCTTGTATATAGGCCTAATCTTGGAACTTTTTGATAGGCCCCTGTATACAGAAAGTGAGAGAGAGAGAATGACTTTTCACATCCCATTACCTCCAGCAGACCACAACATGACGGTCCTATCATATGCAGATGACCTCACAATCAAATTACACAACACCCTGACACCACAGTAGTAACAACAAACATGCTGTATATTGCACAATTAGAACAACTGGTCACTCAGAACAGATCGTCTGCATCACTGTAAAAATCTTCATCACTCTTCTAACCCCAGCCTGACATGAATCCAGTTTACATCTTCCAGTAATCCTGACTAGACATTCACTCCCACTGAACAAAAAACATATGACACACATGACACTCCTCACACCAAAAACTTTAACACAAATGCAACATACAAACTAAATGCCCACAGAACACTAATTGGCATGAGATATGGGCAATGAAAAGAATTCTTTAATATCCACTAAACATACTTCTTCCTCTCCACTTTAAAGTATGCCTCACCTGCCCAGTATTCCACCTTCTCAAAATCTAATATAATGTAGCTGCAAACCATACAAAAATAATGCACTTAGAACAATCACTGGCTGCCAGGTAACCACACATACTCAACACCTATACAATGAAATAAGATGAAATTTTTACTACAATATGGTGAGATATGATGATTATGATCAAGAGTCTTACTTGGGCACTGTGATGATGGTTAAACAGCAGCGACAGGCTCACAAACTGTCATACTGCTACAGAAATGTAAAGGGATTATAGCTGCTTGAGAAAGTTTGTTGTTTTCACTTTAGACAATTAATGTCTTTTACCATTTTGTTGAATTAATTTATTGAGTTATTTTCTTTCTTAAATATTTTTAAAAAACCTTTGGCTGGGGGAACACAAAAATAGACTAAGCTTAAAACTGAAAGGGTTGAAGTGTTGTTGCAGGTGTTTCTTAACAGCACATGTGGAGATTAACAATGACAGTGTTTGCAGAATATTCAGCACACGCATACCATTATACTTTAAGGACTGGAACATGTATACGTAGCTTCAAGACTGAATACAGTTATAGAATTTCAAGTAACCCTTTACAAACTCAAGTAACCCTTTACAAACTGTCATTAAATGTATATGTTTCTTTTACATACACAATGTTTTCATGAATGCTTATAAATATTATTTATTCATCTCTTATCTAAACAGCTGGTTAATATAACAGTAAGAATGTGGTACAGTATATATATACTATTTGAGAAAAATTTTTTTTTTTATTGCACTTTGCTAATTACTCTGGGTCTGAAGATCTAATAATAATGAAACACAAAGGCAATATAACTTTTCACTGATATGAAGCTTCTGCCTGTTCCTGATTGTAACTGAATTAACTGCAAGACATTGTCATGTGTTGATAGTATATGAAACTTAAAAACTAGTTGACTTAACAAATAAAAATTTACAAGGCAACAGAAGCAATTAAAATCATGAGAAAAAGGGTTTATGCAATATTGATCTACCTGCCATGTGAAACAACAGAGCAGGACAAGTACTACAGTACAATTACTCATCTTTAAGGCTCTTGTTATAACCTAAAGTAGTCATACATGTACAAAAAAAAAATGATAATTCAAGAAAAATTGTATCAGTTATTCTCCTCATGAACATATGAAGATACGAGATATACAACAAAGATAGCCTAGTTTGTAACATTAAATATTTGATTTTATGACAAAAAGGATACCCAGGAGACTGATATTATCTTTTACAAATTCTCTGGACGAGTATGTTTAAATATATATGCCTGAACTTGTATATTATAATAAGATGGAGAGTGATAACATATTTTGTTAAGAGTACCAAGAATTATATACAACATACAGAAATGAGATTTAAAAATCAAAGCTGATTATATCATCAATTCTTCACAGGTATGTTTTACAGTCTTATATACAATACCCTAAAAAATCTATTATATCACAACATCATTACCAGCATTGAAATGTTGCTGATACATATAAACCCTTAAACTGTCTTTCTTCCAGACAAAAGTATCAAATGTAATTACTTCAGAGGCATAGGTTCTAACAAATAACAATACAGAAATGAAAGTCTACAAAGGTACTCAAAAGTCAACATGTTGTTTCTAAACCAAATGATTTCGGTAATAAGAATCTGATTCCCTTTCTCATTTTATGCATTTCTCAGTATAGAGATATACTTGTGACAGTAATCAATAAAATAATTAGAACGTATGATTGTACTGTACAATTCAGTTATTGTTATTAAATGAAACTCAATACATCACATGTTATAAATGTCTTCAACAGGCTAAAATGTACTCTCATTTCACTAAAAAATGGCCACTGGAACAATTTCATATTTACATTCATTTTGAGTATCTTTCATAATTCCTAATTCCACTTGCTTGAAATGACTGATGAAATATGAGAACGATTCCCCATGAGATTTATTTAATGATCAATGAACTTATCAAATCTGCACACAAAAGATAAAAATATAAACCCATTTTTATACCTTTAGTGCTTCATGCTCTAAACCTGCTAAGCATAGACAGTTTTGTTCCTACCCCTTTACATCATCCAAGGTTGTCCTCTTTAATAATATATATCATTTCCTGCTAATTCCTTCCTTGCATTTGTCTCTCTGAAATATTTCTTATCCAGAATCTGTTTTCAAAAAACTTCCTACGGATGTAAACTCAACTTGTAATCTTATGTCTGCATGTGTACAGAATGAATGCAATTTATAAAAAATACTTTGATTCAATTTATGAACAAAACTGTCACTAAAACTCTTACCTTCATTTCTCTTAGTAAAAAGGCAAACTTTCAGCTACATCAGTCCTGTCTCTACCACACTGCATATTTCACCCTCTACATTCTAGTCCATACTGAAAATTATCTTCAAAATCATGGAGAAAAAAAGATAATTTTTGGTGGAAAGATGGGGCTATGTGCCATTATTAGTGTTCATTTTTTCACAACATGAACTAAGTGAAAAATACAAAGGACATAGATATAAAAAAGGAAATTCAGGCAAAAGTAATACTATAATCATATGGTATTCATAGCTCTGGATATTGAATTATTCTGCTTAGTAATGAAAGTGTTGGTTTACAAAACAAAATAAGTGTGGCAGAGCATGATATGGAGCACTTTCTGAATTTTATAGTATCAAATAAGGAAACTGTGGTGAGAGTAATGAAAATCAGGGAAGCTGTGGGTTTGATTAACATAAGAATAAGTGAAACACTTATCAAAAATCAACAAAACCTATGAAATGAAAAGCTTACTTAATCTACCATTGCAACTGATATTTATATATTTTTCTACCTTATATAACTTGGTAAAATAAGTGATTCTTATGGATGTCATTTTCAATCAGTAGACAGGCATTGTTTATGTTCCTGTGGACATAAAAATATTGCTTCAGAACATTTTGCAAACGGTGACTATAATATGATATTGACATACTTTCTAATACTATCCAAATTAACATAAATTTCAGCTGCTAGCAAGGTTAGGTGAGGTTTTCATTGAGTTTATTTAATGTCAATAAATACTTCAACTACTTTAAGGTTAATCAAACTAAAATTTTCCCCGAGATTCATTACCCTAACCCTCCCACCTTATTCAGTTTCATAGAATCAACTGAGATGCTGCAAATAGCACTCTGCTGCATTTATTTCATTCTTTAAACACTACCCAACTACTGCAAAACAATATTACTCAATATCTAAAGCTAATAGTGGCACTATGGTTAAAGTACTACTTTACCAAATTCAGTTTATATTTTGATTAGGAAAGGAAAATATGAACATACTGATGATAAAGGAATGACATTTAACCATAGCTTTACAAAGTGGAAGACAATGAAATGGTTCAAATGATACCCATTTATCACCTAATATATAATGCTGGTGATGGTATAAAACAATCTTTACCCTTAGATTCCTATTTTGAGATATTTACATTGTAATTTGGAGTACTTCATCTTCTGACAAGTAATATATCAAAAGTGGTCAGGGCTTTAAAGATGAGAGGATGTGAGGTTAGACAATATAAAATAGAAAAACATAAATAGAAATGAACAGAACCTATCAAATCTTACCTGAATATTTCCTTGTGGCTGAAACTTTACTTATTCTCAGTGTCATATCACAAATTCATCAATGGTGCTATCAACTGCCTTTGTCCATGTGATGTAGCCACAACAATAAAGGAGCCTTCAGAGGAACTCTATTTGAACATTCTCATAGTATAACTTAAGAAATGTTTCTCTAACTATCTATAATCTTTCACTTCTTTTCCATTTACATGGGATGGATTATGTTCATATATGCACATCTTTCTGAGAAATGAATTTGTAAAAATAGAATCCCAGGCCAATTCCACAAGCTGGCAACAAGAAAGGGATGTCCAATTAATTCTCTGGGGAAGATTTGAACACTGTTATTACAACGACAAGAACAACTAGATGAAAGTAGAAAACAATAACACAGATGTGTTTGCACCATTCAAAATATGGTAAATCTTAACCATAACTGAACATATATATGATTAGGTTTTGATAAATTTGTTTACTGCTGTCTTTATTTCATATCATTTAGCCTTAGATTTTCCCTTACTCTAAAGCCTTACCACTTCTGTTATCTCTTGTTGACAAAGAATATGTACTTCAGATTACAACATAACTATTTCATGAAGTGCACAATATTGTCTACATCATTATCAACAGACATACATTTCCCATTCAGTGTGCAATTGATTTTTTTTGGCCTCCCAGCAACAATAAATACCAATATCATTTTCTTTTTCTATCTACAAAAAGGTTCTCAAAACTATAAAAAAAATTGTTTAAGAATTAACGCTTCACCATCCCTAATTTAGGAAAAACACTACCAACTGGATTGGCCATTACGATGTAAGCAAGGGCAGCAGATGCAGAAATTCTCTATATAAAGGAACAACCACCATCTGTGGCCACTAATGAGTTACTCAGGCCTCCAGGAAGCTCCGATGACTCATCCTTTGTTTAGGCTGCCATTTACAGCCAGCCAACAGAGCCTACAGTGCATGCACAATTTAACTTGTGGCAGAAAAGCTTGCGCCTTAATTGAGGGCAATAGCACCCAAATATGTTTGCCTCAACCAAGGACGTTATCCCTAAAACGGTTAAGAAAGGCATGCAACTGGACTGCAAGTTTACCATGTGCAACACATATGTGTTGGTGACTGCAGTAACATGGGAGTGAATATTTAGAAAAGTAACTGGATAAATATGCAAGACATGGAAACTAAATGTAAATGTAAAGTAGTGAAGCTTGAAGATCAATGACTACTTTAGTACTCATGAAATGGAGTCACTATAAATATCGTATATATGATACTCTGATGTGGGAAAAGAAACTTAATAATTCATAGGAAAGAAAGATTTCAGGAATTCAGAGGGCATTCTAGAAAGAAGACATATAATGAAATAGTTGCTTTAATGTGCAGCATGCATTTGTATGAGCAAAATAAGGTTAAGAAATGAATTCAGAAAACCACTTTTCAAAACAAAGATGCACAACAGAAGAAAATAAGAAATAAAAGGGTTCAGATAAGAAAGAGAAGCTAATTATATAAATGAAATGAGGTACTAGAAATAGTTTGTATGTACTATAGTAAAACTGGAAATCAAAAAGACTTAATCTATGAGAAAATTTGCATGGGAAAAGGCAGAGTTGAAGACTAATGGTAAGATAGGTTACTTTAGCATGACTGCAACTAATGTTGTCATAGTATAATCTTGCAAGTCATGCTCTTTGAAGTAAAAAAAGTCATTAAAAATCAGACAGTGATCCAATAAAAATGCTGAAGTTTTGTAACTTGACTTTGAAAATCCACCAGCAGAAAGCCTAACTAATCCATCTAGTCTATAAAGTAATATCTAAAATGTCAGATGATGAAGATGGAAAAAAAAAAAAATGGCACCCATTCACCAAGTTCAAGAATTTTCACTCCTCTCTGTCTTACAGCACTGATATTTTTTGTTTATTTTGTCTCTCTTTTCTTACTTTTTACCCATTCTGCCTAAAACATCTAATATGCTATGACCCAAGTAACTGCCATTTAATCATTTTTGATAAAAGCCATTTCAGGTGTAGGGATATGTGCTAAGTAAAATGGTAAGTGTGACCACGTAAATGGAAATGGCTTCTGAAAACAGTTAGAAATACTTGGAAAAAAAACATAAAACTAAAGAAAAAAAATACAAATGAGAACTTAATTTTAATATCAACACATGAAACTAAAACTTACTATGTGTATATTTCAAAGACATAAAAATTTCTGGTTCTCAAGAAAGTGATAAACACCTAGAATTGTGCATTGATCAGAGATGTTTAAAGCTCCCTCTTAAAATTCTAGTACAAGGTAATCCTCATTCTTTAAGGATTACAATAAAAGGATAATGACAAATCTTTCTTTCCAACCTATAATCCTTTTCAGAGAAGTAGTCTTAATACAGCTGTTTGACAACGCACATGCAAATATTTTCTTCTTTTGTGATAGTGAAATAACAATCATCACCTGTTGAAAATCCTGCACAATGGACATAAAATTACCAGGAAGATTCATAAATACAACACATATTCATATGCCTTTGAAAAAAGGGATTAAATAAAAACTGTAAAATGCAGCAATTCTGATAATGTACGGTGTTTTAATAATACCGAAGATTTGGGTCTAAAGCCCCATATTCATCAACGAAATCTGTAAGCAAAGAGGGTAATACTTAATATTTTGTAACATCGTAAACTCTTAGTGCTCTATATAAAAACACACACACATCTTTACAGTTGCCTCATACACACATACACACACATGCACACATGTATATGCTTCAGAGGTGGAGGAAACAAAGAGAAGTGGAAGACCAAATTGGAGATGGAAGGATAGAGTGAAAGGGATTTTGACTGGTTGGGGCCTGAACATGCAGGAGGGTGAAAGGCATGCGTGGAACAGAGTGAAATGGAATGATGTGGTATACCGGGGTCGACATGCTGTCAATGGGCTGAACTAGGGCATGTGAAGCATCTGGGGTAAACCACGGAAAGGTCTGTGGGGCCTGGATGTGGAAAGGGAGCTGTGGTTTCAG
>JAYMFT010279531.1:0-24066 GCA_038088735.1 Panulirus argus | reverse complement strand
AGCATGTTTCCATGGAGAAGGAAAAGTTTTGGTTTTTAAACAGAAACGGAAAAGACGGGCAAACACAGGTGCAAGTTTAGAAGCACACTCTTTCAGTACACGGGGATGATTGCCATCAGGACCGTAAGCCTTGCTTGTGTCCAGAGAAAGAAGAGCTTTTTGAACAGTCCGAAAAGAGATTACAGTAAGAGTTATAGGATACTGCTTTTTGGCGTTTGTTGGTTTTCTTGCTTGTCCACTGGATTCTGGTATTGATAAATCGATTTAAGAAGCTTTCCACATAGTGTTCCCTACCTGAAAACTAATTCCTAGTATGGAATCAAACTTTATAGTATGATATCTTTCAGTCCTGTAGCACATCATAATACGAAACAGAACCCTCGTGTCATACATAGATGACATCCATAGAAGATGTAGTCCAAACCAAAACATATTTGTACATATATTTTCTAGCTTACAAGGCTTACAATCGAAATGGTAGACAAATTGTGCTCCCTATTGAAATACAAACCTACCGTACACCTTTCACTTTCGGTGCAAGGTTCAAAGACTCATCCGAAGCCTCGAAACTACTGCTGCCGAAATTACGAGAAGGGAGAACTTTTGCGATTACATTCAATTTATTTTTATGGAAAAACATATTAGATTGATATCATTTTCACGAAAACACTCACGTTGTCCAGAAAAAATAATTTTGTAGACTACTTGTTATGGTCTTACTTTCTTTTAAATTTTGTGTTAAAGAATCGATAAAATCTGAAAGATGCGAACCGCAGAAAACAAACATTTGGATTAAGGTTTCATGTTCAGCTTTTTTTCGAATCTTTGGATTATCAAATATGTAGTATTGCTCTGAAGCATGAATACCTGCAATTCTACAGTATTCATAGTTGTATATATAAGGGCAATGACCAATGGGTTTATCCCATTGGTGGATAGGTGACGTCATGGTGAATCTTGACCAATGAAAACTATGAATTTCTGTGTTTTGGATGTATACCTTATTGAGTTGCTCAGTCAAATGATTACTATTATAATACATTTATTGAATAATATCTCCATAACTGTAACATTATTAGATTTATTTAGTATCTAATCATATACATATCGATCATATAAAAGGAATCTATCTTGTTATGCATAGCCCTGATTAGTGAAAATAAACAATAAATTATACGAAAGTTGGCACCTTCTCACGTGGGATCTTGTCGGGGATCCTTGACACTGAACGTCATTCGAGATGTGTGAATTATTCTTTTAAAAGATCAATGTAATTAGTGCAGGTATGTGTACAACACGGGTTATTGAATGTGCACACTGGAAAATTTTAGGCCGTGCTTAGAATCAGTTACTAAAGGCGAGGGAGGAGTAAGGGAGATGGGCTCCACCTAGGAGGGGCCAGTGTGCAAGTGGTTTTTGGTCGTGCTTGAAAGATTTTGAGGCTGATATTTATTTACCACAGCGGCTACATAAATGAAGGTAAGCACCACCTGGTGAACAGATGGTTTGTCCTTGGAGGAGCTCTGTAGCAAGGGAAATAGGTGCTACCAAGATCACATCCCCGGCTGCACAGCCTCCACACAGCTGACAGGTGTTTGATGAGCTAATGATAAAGGTGTGTGTATTGATGATAGATGCTGAGGTGCTCTGGATCAGTCGTTCAGTTCGAAGTATTGGGCTGAATTATTTGAATACTGCATAAAAAATGCTCTTGGTTAAGCTTATAGGAGAGTTTTAAGGGAGAATGACCTTAAGGTAATACAAGGACACAGTCAATGAGGGATGACTTAAGGAAGTGACCGACTTCCTTACCTCAGTTTTACACATGTGACTCATGTTACAGAGGGGAATACACCTTTACCAGCTGGATTCACAGTGCACGAGTAGTGGACTTAAAAGTGACCAAGTATTTGAGGAGGGAATGGTTAATTATCTAATGAAGTTGATTATGGAAAGGTTTTTGAAGCCTGAAAAATGTGGGATTAATTCAAAAGTAGATGAAACTCTTATAAAGATCAGGAAAACAAATAATAATCTTTAACATCCCTTAGCAGCCAAGATTTACTTTATTTTTCAATATTTTAATCAAAATATACCAATATTGTCTGCTCTTTCCCTGCATGTTGTGGTAATAATGTGTGCTGGACTTGGTTTTTTACATTTAAATGCATTTGAGCACTTCCACTGCACAGACTCACAGCAGTAAAATTAAAGTAAAACCTCTATTTTCATTAGCTTTGGATGATGAATGGCAGGCAACCACTGACCAGGGAAGTCCTACCACCTGGGTATCATGAAGGTTAGTGATGGTGGTTCTGTGATCCAGCACTACCTTGGCTCTCAGATTCCTTTCCCTAGTCCAGGTTGCTGTCTATTCTGTCTTTCTCACATACTTGTGAGGTATTAGCATTCAGTGCACCAACAAAATCTTATATTTTCACACATGGCACTCCACAGCATGTAATTCACATGATTATTCGTAATACTAACTTTTTCAGTGATGAATGATACATACTAGCCAAGCCTGGTGACAAAATTCCATCAGATAAAGAAAGTTCAAGATACAGAACTCTTGTCATAATATACAGATAGATGATTACATTAATGCTGGTATGATTCCTCTTTAAGTCTCATCAAGGTTCTGTAGATTTTTGTTACTTGTTATTTGTTGTTAGACTTTTATTCTGCTTATTACACTACCATTCTACCATTGCCAAATAATATCACAGTATTTAAAGCTATTTGCAATGCAGACCTAAACTTAACCTTTACCTCCAAAAAGTATTCATATCTAATAATAATAATGCAGAGCTTGACCTTTACTTCCACAACTAGATTTAAACATGAGGTTATAGAAATTGCTTGTTGAAAAACATCAAAGATTGGATGAACGTTGGCTGCTAGAGGATGTTAAGTGAAGGTTTAATAGGTTATACTGATTTTTAGAAGTGTTTCACTTACTTTGATTAACACCACATTTTCCCTGGTACACTTGTCAGGAAAATAAATGAAATAATGCATAGGCAAAAGAAAAGCGTTCATGTGTAAAGGAAAAAAAGATTCAAATATGACACACATTTTATTAAAATCTGCATGAAAAATTGTGTTAAACATAACAAACTGATAATATTTCAGAATTCATTTGTATCAAAATTGTATAGAAAGTATGAAATTTAGTAAAGGAAAATGAAAGGCTGATAGTGTTAGATTTTGATTTATAGATCGTAGACAACAGTGGAACCATTGTTAGCACTTTCTAGACAGTCTAACATTACTGTAAATGACTCATTGTTTTCTTTCTCCCTT
The DNA here is from genome assembly GCA_038088735.1 of Panulirus argus. Classification (NCBI taxonomy): domain Eukaryota; kingdom Metazoa; phylum Arthropoda; class Malacostraca; order Decapoda; family Palinuridae; genus Panulirus; species Panulirus argus. Next base: position 20,760 of record JAYMFT010279531.1, on the reverse strand, counting down.
GAAATTTTTCCCTATTTTCCACAGCTTTATGTCTACATGATGTTGTTAACTTGTTATAAGTGGCAAATTTCTTTGTATTTTACAACTTTTGCTTTGTTCTGCCATACAGGCTTTATTAGAATACCTGGAATTTCTCTTGTGTTTCATAATGTTTACCCTATTGTTCTTTGCAGGCATCACCAAAATGCCTAGTGCTCACCTCACGTTACGTGAGGAGGATGTCGTGCGACTCACACTAGAGTTCCTGCATAACCGGTACTTGCACATCTCTCAGTTGAACGTAGAGCGGGAGACAGGCATCATCAATGGCAATCATTCTGATGATGCTCTCTTTTTGCGACAGCTCATTCTTGATGGCCAGTGGGATGATGTTCTTGAATTTGTACAGCCTTTGGAGGTAAGACACATTATATCAAGTACTTGTAATTTTGGGATATTTATTTAACTATATGTAACTAATGTCATTATTTTTATTATTTTTGTCATTTTTGTTACCTTCAAATATTGTACAGTACATAATATAACATGTAATCACATTTTTTATTTTTTTTACTCTCATTTTGTTACTTTTGTATGGCAAGGAAATCCTTAACCCTTCCCATGCTCATTTAGGTACAATCCCTCAGAGATTCCTTGTGCTTATATTGGCAATAGATCCAGTTAATGAAGGGAAAAAAGATAACACATCGAATATTTTTGATATATCAGATATAAAGAATATGAAAGTTAAAAGCTATACATACCATCAGTATGTGAGGACAAGCTGGAAAAGTATGCTGTCTGTGATGATGATGGGCAGGGCAAGATATGGAGATGTTTGCGGTAACCCAGTGACTGCTGCAAATATGTATTTTCACATACTGTATGCATATTTTTCATGATTTATGAGGCTTAGATATATATGGTTGATGTTAGTATCTTTCTGTTAAGGTCCATTATCTGGACATCACAGGTAAAAGTGAGGCATGATCACCAAATGAATATGCTAACTTACTTTATTGTACATTAGTCATTAATAACCAGTATAATTATGTCACTGATTTTGCACTTTTTATTGTTGTTTTGTAACATACTATTCTATTATTTACTAATATTTACCCTACATTTCTGAAAACATAGATGAGTACAGCTCTTCAGGTAATTCAGTGTTGCACGTTATTATCCTTATTCTATTTTATCTTATGGGTGGGGTGAGGGAGCATGTTGACTTCCTGTGCATATTTTTTATGGTTAAGGGGAAGATGACCTTAGTAGCACTGTCATATGCACTGCCTTTCTTGGTTGTGGTACAACTGCTAATTCATTTGTAATTTATCCCAGGTTTTTGTGTAAATTCTACCTATGTAAGTATGTAAATACTACATATTTTTGTTCTACATGTCATGAAAGATGATTAAGAGGGGCAGGAGGTGGGAGCTGGAAATCCTTCCCTCTTGTAATTACTTTTGAAAAGTATGAACAGAAAAAGAAACCAAATGTGGATTTTGCCTAATTCGTTCTTAAGGCTACCTCGCTAAGGCGGGAAAAGCAATAAGAAAAAATTAACATTCTTCTCTGTAAGTAGAAAATTTGAGTGCCTGTATTGTTGCAACAGAAACTATTTATGATAATTTAATTTACCGAGATATAGAATCTATAATGGAATTTCTTGATATATGAAAATATGTCATCATATTTGTCAAGAACAACATTTTGGTTTACAGTAAATGAGTACATTTTTAAATTTGATTTTGTCTGGGACATGGTCATTTGCTTTTGTATGATTTCTTTAGATTATTGTGCTTGTTAAGCATGTTGAAATTAAAAAATAGATATTTGTTGATATATTGAACATAAACTATATATAGACTTACCTTTTCAGGCAATAGATGCTTTCGACACAAAGAAATTCCACTTCATCGTATTAAAGTATAAGTACTATGAACTGTTGTGCATCAAAGCAGAAGCGCCAGCCAATCCAAGCAAGGAAGGTGCTGTTGATGAACTAGTCAAGGTATGTTGATTTGATACAGTAAACTAATATGTTTCAAACCTGCTAAAGCCACTAGACCAACCACTTTGTGGTTTATTGAAGAATTATACCCTTTTATATGTTTTAGATAATTTTGAAAGCCTTTTGAGATTAAAGTGCAGATCAGATGGAGAACACTTTTGTGTTATGTAGGGAAACTGTTTAAGTACTTTTTAATGAAAGTGTAAGTGATACTAAGATGATTGAATGATTTCTAAGATTGTATCAAAGCGTGACAGACACTGGCTGCATAAGTAATTAGTCCAATTTTGTGTCAGATATTAGTGGTGAATGGTTGTTATTGTGATTATATAACCCCAAGAACCCCTTCTCCAGGGGCTTCTGCAGCTTTATTTTTACAGTGAGAATTTAATTCTATATTAGTGAATGTTTTAATTTTTTCTCCTTTAAACAGGTTTTGAATGAGTTGGAGAAATATGCCCCAAGTAAAGATGCGTACTCCCAGCTCTGTCTCTATTTAACACTTCCTCGACTTCATGAACATGCAGACTTAAGGGACTGGAACCCTAGCAGTGCTCGGGTGCAATGCTGGACGCAGGTGAGTTGCTGCTGTAGCTGAGAGTTAAGTCTTAATGATTTATTGTGTATATCTTGAAAATGAGTATTTATTAAACATTGGCCATAGTTCTTGTATGAGAGAGGAAAAAGTATACAACATTTTTAGTTACCATTTTTATGTTCTTACTTTCTGGTGGTATGGTGTATTATGGTAATCCTTAGGATATTTTGAGTCTCAGTGCTGTAACTCATAGAAGTTTGTTATTGGACATACAGCTCTTGAGGAACTTTCACTGTCTAGATCATCACTCCGTTTTAAAACCTTAAAGTTTGTGACCAAGTCATCTCACTCTTTTCTCTTTCAAGGTGGGCAGATTTAAGGCCTTTGAGTTTATGTTTATGTGTGCGTATAATACTTAAAGAAATGTGTATTGTTTTACATCACTTGCTTTAATATTTATAATTTTCTGTCCTGGTATGTCTTCTCATATTTTGTCATGCTTGTAAATAATAGCCTTTTGAATTTGCTCACCAATGATGAAAGCATTTAAATTTTTTGTTAAATATTTTGAAAGTTGATGTTAATCTTTAAAGATATTCTAAAATTCTAAAGTTCAAGAATAAAGTTGTTTGTTCATAATGTATGATATTTGTATCTTCATTTAATGCAGGCTAGGTGTATCCTTCCCATGAGTATGATGTTACTCAAGAAAATATTTTCTTCTATCAGGTGTTTCCTCTGGTGGAGAAGTTTTTGCCTGCAGAGCATCGTGGAGGGCTTGCTGGGCCATTGGAGGGTGTCGGTATGGCCAAGAATGATCGTCTTGTTCAGTTAATCATCAAAGGCCTCTTATATGAGTCTTGTGTTGATTTTTGCCAGAGTCAAGCCACAGGCGAGGGCAGTGGTTCTGGTTCGCTCAAATTTCCATCACTTCTTGCTGCCACAACATTTAGTGACTCTGATCTCTCGTTGCTTTCCTGGCTTCAGAGTATTCCTCCAGAGACATTTGCTTGTCCGTTTGAACAGAAAACTCTTAATGTTGATGTTGAACGTCTAGAAAAACCTACTCTTGAGGCTTCATGGACAGAACATCTTCTGGTTACTCCCTTTAAGCCTAGAACGTTTCCACACTCTGCCATGCCATACAATCGTCCTAGAGCTACAGATATAATGTCACGTTCACTAAATCCTAATCTTGATGGACTCCCATTTGGTCTTGGTTCTAATAGAAATTCAATGGCACTATCAACTGGTGATATCAACATGATGTCAAAGAGTATTGCCAGCTTTCATCTCACTGGAAAGAAGACTATGAACACTTCTGTTGATAGACTATTTGATACTGATAATGTGTTTACTAGTAGTTCTTACGGTGATCTTCCCACCATAATTGAGAAAGTTGGTCACCCTAAACCTCCACCAAGAAGAGCTCGGTCACGTAGCCCAGACAAACGACAATCAACAGACTCTCTTAATAAACCAGCCCTGTCTGACAAAATTGAAAAAGAAATTCGGGAAGAGAAGCCGGGGTCTCCTCCTGCTTTACCTCCAAAATCTTCTCCCACACCACCTCAGCTTCCCCCTTCGAATCATGCAGCACCAAACATACCCCCTCCATACCAGCATCAACAGCTGGCTCAGCACCACCCTCACCCAAAACAAAATGTTCCCCTTCCTCCAGTTCCTGATAGCAAGTCTCCTCTGTCACATCCACAACAAAATCAGCACCCACAGCACCCACCACCTCCCCAGTTTGACAGTAACTGTAATAGCAATAATGATCGAGAGACAGGGGAGCTGTTTAGCATATATCAACGAAGACAACAGATGATGGGCCAGCAGCAGCAGCAGCAGCAGCAGCAAATGTATGATCACTTTGGGAACAACAACCAGATGATGATGAACATTGGTGCTATGCATCAAGCTAACATGAACATGCACAGGTGAGTCATATGTCTTATTTCTTCATTAGGGTAGGTGGTAGGATTTAGGAGCAGAGTTAGTTGAATTTATGTGAGACTTTCTTTTACTGAATGTGACTAGGAACTGAGGATTCTTTGGCTCAGATCTCATGTACACTTCATATGGGACCATGCAATACAGAGCAAGTACAAAACATTTGAGGACAACCAAGGATTGGAAGTGAACTGACTTCATAAAGATAACTCTACCATATTGCCAGAGCTCACTAGTAGATAGTAATATCTTAACTCAGATTTGCTTTGTCTGGATTGTGCTTGTTCACATCTGTCCACTTTCTTATTTGCACTTAGGATACTTCTCTAGTTCAAAACTTTAGGAGAGCACTGGCTTTATAACCACTTGCTGCTCATTTGGAATATAGAATAGGTGCAGATATATACTCTGAAATCAAGTAAGCTGCGCAGAAGATTCATAGTGCTGTCCTGCCCTCTCCTTGGTTATGTTCAGCATGGGCAAAGTGCTCTGGGCCTGCTTAGCATAGAGGGCTTGTGGTAAGGCACTATTGTCTTTTGGTAGGTTGGTTGGTGTAAAGCCTGTCAATCTTTAACCATTGCTGTTCATTTCTTGTTTAGTTGTGGGGTCCGCTGTACTATTGTATTTTAGACTGTCTTGCATTGTATGGTCCGTTATGAAACCTGGACATGAGTTTCAAGTGGAAATATGCTCAGCTTCCCCTGTCTAGGCCCAGGGTCAGGTATTTTAATAACTTAAAGTGTATATTCTGTATTATTCATTTTTTTAAAACACTATGCGTCACTTAAGTAACTGAACTTTTCCCAGCAAAGTCCATGTTTGTTTGACAATTTAACTCTGAAGAGAGGGGAGTGTGTACATTGTTTTATTGATTATGAAGTATTTTGTATTTAGATTTACTTGATTAATTTTTGGCAGCCAAGTTTGTATGCAGATGGTGAAGCCCATTTTTTGGTTAAGATAACGTTGTCTGAATTTGCAGTAGAATTGTTAGCACTGCTCTCTGATTTGTTTGTTATGACTAAATTCTTATCATGGTGTGGAATATCTAATTGATCAATAAAAAGTAATGTGTTATTCATCTTAAAGCACACTACACAGGTATGCTTACAACTTTCCAAAGTGTCAGTCAGTGCTGATCATAAGATATAAGAAATCAAGCTCCCTTAAAGTGACTGACTGCTAAGTGCTCAGCAACCGAGCTAAATTGTGATCCACTAGTCTATTAATTCACTGCCTTGCAGAACCAGTAGTTAACCCCATCCTTGAGTGGTAGCATGCTTTGCAAGATGATGCTTTGCAGCTGGCAGAGTAAAGATTGACTTACACTGTTTAGTTACATTAGCTTGTTTGAAATTTTCAAAATTGTTGATGGTCTTATGATCTGAATTTCATCAAACAGATTCTTTTGTTAGAGTTGCGATTTACTTGTATTCACATTCTGGGAAGTTTATGCCTGTGACAGCTTAATTGTCCCAGTCAAGCTTGTTGCTGAGGACTGTATAAGGTGTTTTAGGGTCACAGTTGCGTATTTTTCCATATCCAGATATGTTACTTATTGAAGTGGGTGCTCTCATGGACTGGAAGACAGTGGAATTTCAATCTTTTTGTGCATCTTCCACTTTTTCCTTTTGCAGTGACTTCTTGGTTAGAAAATTAGGGAAGTTCCAGTGCTGTGCCTGTGGTTTGTGTTCCTGGAGCAATACATGTACCTGTACAGCAAATCCACATACTCTCTAACAAAGCTAATGCTGCATGATAAAGATAAGGATGCATCTCTAATATGTCCCTTTTTTTTTTTTTTTTTTTTTTTTTTTTTTTTTAGGTAAAAAATGTACTCACTGAATTTGCAGAGACAGTTTACTTCTGGGGCTTTGCACAAATCATACATGTACTTAAGTTCTTGATTGCAGCTTTTCAGTAATTACATTTCTCTGGAACCGAAAAGAAAAATATAAGAACTATATTGCTTTACAGAATGTTTATATCGTTATTGAAGAAATTCACTCAGAGTGTAGTATGCTTTCCTAAATGTTGGTGTAGGAGAATGTTTAGTGGACAAGGGAGGGCCTGGATTTGTTACATGTTTGCTTCACATCTATGTAATTAGATGATGGTTATGATTTTTCCAGGCTTGATTTCATTCTACACGTAATTAGACTTCATTGATTATATTTCCCACACTGCCTCTGGTTTGTTAATTGTAGACAACTAACTAAAGGGCTGGTTTAAATGCTCACATCAGTGGCATATGCTTCCACCCAAGAGGATGATATATAACTACTGGTTTATATAGACAATGAGTTTATAGATTTGTGGATGTAGTCCAACTTTACTCTTGATTGTTGAGTGAGTGGTAACCAGTTGTTTGAGGCGGTACCTACATTTTGTCAAGCATGACTTCAGTTTTTGTGGGAATTGTTGCTGCTTTAATGCTAAGTTTCTTTCTTTGCTGAAATACAGAAAGAAGTGTCACACCTCAGAAGTGATTTCTGTGTATTGGTTATAACAAAATCATGTTTATTCCCAGTAAGTGAAGAAACCCTCAGTGAATTGCACACTGATCATAAAAAATTATTTGAAATGACAATATGAATTATTAACATATCTTGACTGCATGCTGATTCACCAAAAGTAAGCCACCATTGGTGTACAGTAGTTATTGAACTGATTTTCTTCAAACAAATAAATTAGGTTGTTATCTTCAAGGGACAAATACTGAATAAGAAGAATAAAAGTCCTTTTCATTACTCCATTCTCTTCAGAATTTTTATAAGAATATAACTAGGAATGGTGACAGTGACCTGCCAAAAATTTTACAGTGGGAAGCTAGGTAAAAAGTCTCAGAAAGTTTAGCAGAATGAAGAGTGGAAGTATGAAATTAGAAACATATATATTTTTTGTAATTATACCTGTATGTAACTGATGATTTGTAAAATTCTAAGTGGAATTTGGAAACATTTGTGTTGGGAAATATGTATGTTACAACTTATTAGATTCAAGTATAAGAATTACTAAAATTTTGCAAATTGATTCTTTGGACTAATAGAGAGTTTGTGTGAAGAGCCAGATGTGATGTGACTTAAATTTACCAAAAAACTTATGTATTAAGAATATGGTTAACTCAGCATTTGTTTTCCTCTTGTCAAATACTTACCAGTGTTTCTACCAACCATATATAGAGGACTTGGTGTCTTTTATGTTTTTAAGGCACCTTGTTCATGCATTTGCTGCCCTGAATCCCCTTTTATACCTTTTCATTGTTTTAAGTCAGTTTGCATCCAGATACTTGAAATTTTTAGATCATCTATTTTTATATACAGTATTTGTTAATGAATACAAAAATATAAATACTGCTTCTTATGCTTTTTGATTTTGGTAAAATGCATATGCTGTAATACCATTTTTATGGCATGAAGCAGATAAAAGATTCTTATTTTCATATAGCACCTTGCTTTGTGGAAATTCAAGATGAAGCACCTAATAGTATATATATGGCATACTAAGCAAAATCTTCACACCACACATCTCTCTAGTGTTGCTTGTATATACTTCTGTCCTCCCAAATATTTGAAGAGCTTAGTTATCCTTTATGCCATTTGTGATTATCTTAGGGTGACCTCTCTCTGATGTCTTTCTGTTTAATCTTTGATCTTGATTTTTAGTTCAACTTTTTACTTTAGTTACATTGTTTGGCACACTGTCCATCCATTCTTGCTGTGTGTTCAGACCTTCATAATCTTTTTGATTTATTTAATGTAGCACTTGAAGAGTGTCTTTGTTCATATTAGTAGAGATATGGTATAAAGACTGCCATGAGTTTCCTTTTTAATTCTTCTTTTGGTAGAATAGGACAGATTTTTTTTTACCATTATTTCATCCTTTTAAAATATGAAAATCTTGTCTCTAACTGATAATTGTGAAAAAAGATTTATATGGTTAATCTTTATCTTATTAATGATACTGTTTAAGAGGATTCTGTAAGTTAGCTAGGGAAATGAAATAGCCATGCTCCCTTTAGGATAAAACTTATGCATTTTTTATATCTAATTGCCTGTCCCATCTTAGTTAGGTAATGTCAAAAACAAATGAACAGCTGTCTTATTTAAATACATTCATTCATAAGCTATCATGTATAATGTACCAAAATCAGAGCTTACATAAGCATGATTGCTATAAGATATTGGGGTATACCCACCATTTGTCTTTACAGGTAGGGTCATCTTTTGTGACCCAGTGTTAGCCATTGTTCTCTTGTTATCAGGTCATAAATACAGGGCTATTAACAAGCCAGTCAAGTGACCTTAGCTCATACCTTTACTTTTATTCTGAGAAGATATCTTCTAGTTTATTTTATTATGACCTTAGTGTGCAAGGTTTGCTGGACTTTTCTCCTCTGCTTCTACACTGATAGGGACTTTTCTCCTGTGCCTCTTTGCTGATAGCTAGACTTTTCTGCTTCTTAAATCTGTATTTAGGCTTATTTTATGTTTGAAAGGGAACAGTGGGTCTGTATGTTCCTTCTGTTGAATTTTTTTATTTGTGTGGATTCTGTATTCACATTATTTACCATAGGGACACTTCTTTTCACACCTTTCTCCTTTGTCACGATGTATTTTTTTAGCTTTTTATTTTAGTGTGTTTTTACCCATGAGTTGTATTTGGTTCTGTTTTATTTCCTAACATATTTTAAGCCTGATTGTGAGGCTACAGTCTACAGATGTAACTAACACTTTCTTTTGGTATGCCACTTAGTTACTGTGACAAATCCAGCACTTTGTTTTGTTTTTCTGTTTTTCATTAAGTTAGGGCACTTTACCTCTATTAATAGCATTCACTGAATGTAGTTAGGATAAAATGCAAGTTCTGTTGCATCACATGATAAACTTAGAAGTGAATGTTTGTGTTAAAGGAATGAAAGTAATCCAAACAGATCTTCTTAGTAAGAGTTATGTTGTTGTTTTCTGAATGAAGTATAGTGAAGTCAAGGAAAGTAATATAACCTGGGTTAGTTTTAACCAACATAGAAATTTAATTTTATAACTTATTGTAGGAAAGTGATTTGTGTAATTTTTGTTTTTAATTCTGGCACACTTAATTTCCTGATGAATGGGGTCGGGGCTTGATAGGCAAATGGTGCACAATCCCTTCCAAAGTTAATGAGATGAACAACATAAAGAAGTATTAAGTAGTTTCTAAAGTGCATTTCAAAGAGACACATTTATACCGAAGTTTATTGTTTATGTTTTAAAACTGTATCTACACTTGTAATCAAGCCATGCAGCCAGCCCCACACAACGATATACCCCACAAGAAGAGATGTACATCTCTTATGCCTGTGCCAGCACACCACATAATGGGTAAGCTTATTATATATCTTACAATGTGGCTTCCTTAGTAGAAGATGGTGTTTAACACCCTGTATGGCAGCTTGTGCATTTATCAGTCTGACACCTTTTGCCCATTTCTATTTATTTTTGAATTTTTTGCCAGTTTTCATTAAAAAACACAAATCCCAAATGCTGGGAATAGGCTTACAGTGCAGTTGGGTTAGAAAATTGTAAGCACAGCTTATTTTACCACATGAGTGAGAAGTTTACATTTAATATATAAATGTTTTCTCACTAGCTGAATACACTTCACCAGGGCCTCTGAGAGGAGGGTGCAGGGGGTACATCATGCCCTGGCCCGTAGGTCCAAAATGGGGCCTGAGAATTTCCTGGGATCTCAGAAAATGCAGAAAAATCAACAGAGTGGTCCATTCCACCCCTCTCTCATCTTCCAGACACTTTTTGGCCTTAAAGCTCGTAGCATAAAACTGTGGTGAAGAAAAGCAGGTTGACTAATGGAGAAGGCAAGGGGGCCCAAAAGAAACTTTGTACCCCATGATAAAATTCCTCTTGGGCCCTGCACTGCACTCACTTTTGCAAGTAAAGAACTTTTGAGCCCAGCTTGCCAGCAAGGACTTCAGCTGGAGCTGTATTTATGCTAAAGTTTCCCAATTATGTTTGCTTTCTTTGTTTAATGACCAGGTGTATTTTGGTTTTAAGAAAAATGTTCCTTTGTTTATAGAATAAGAGATATAATAAAGAAAATTATATTTTTCCCTTTTGTGTCTAGAGGGTAACAGGATGTTTATTCATTGAAAGCATTTGGCATTCATAAGCCCCCTTACTCCTATCAAGAATTTAGCCTTGAAATTGTGGCAAGATATTGCAATCCACTGTAGATTTAAAGGGAACAAAAGTGAATGTTTGAGCTTCAAAGATATAAGTTTTTAGATGTATCTGGTAAGATACAAGGAAGACTGGTGCTTGAAAGAGTGGTGACATGATCAGAGCATCAGGCTGGGGAGAGACAGTGTGCTTCCAGGAGTGGAAGAGGATGTGTGGATCAGGTTTTTTGCTTTAGAAAATGTGTTTGAAATACTTAGAGAAACAAGGATTTGTATGTGGCATTTATGGATCTCTAGAATGTATATGAAAGAGTTGATAGACATGCATTGTGGAAGGTGTGACTGGAGCCTTCAACATAAAAAAAGAAAAAGATATATATGGTGTGCGAGGAAAGCTGCTAGATGCAGTGAGGAGTTTTTATCAAGAGAGCAAGATGTGTGCAAGGAGGTTGAGAGATGGGTGGGTGGTTCTGCATAAAGGTGGGCCTGTAGCAGAAGTGTGAGATGTTACCATGGCTTTTAAATCTTTTTATGCATGGGGTGATGAGGGAAGTGAATACAAGAGCCTTGAAGAAAGGAGCAGATATGTAGATTGTTGGAGATGGGGGACCTGGGATGTGATCCATTTATTTTTTGCTGATAACTTGGCACTGGTGGCAGATTTGAGTGAGAAACTGCAGAAGATGGTGTCTGAGTTTAGGAGAGTGAGTGAGAGGTGAAAGCTGTGAGTAAATTTGATTAAGAGCATTGTTCTTAGGTGTAGCAGTGAAGGGAGACAGGTTACTTGGACTGTCAATTTGAAAGACAAGAACTTGAGGGAAGTGGAGTGTTTTAGATACCAGAAAGTAGATATGGCAATGATTGGAATCATGGGAGCTGAAGTAAGCCATGAAATGACTGAGGGGGCAGAGGTCCTGGGTGCAATAAGGATTGAGTGGAAAGAAAGGTCACTTTTTTTTAAGGGCATTGATAGGTATGTTTGGTGTTTTAGTAGTCCTGTTGCTGCATGAATGAGAAGTGGGCCATAGATTAAGATCTAAGAAAGACAGGATATATGTTGGAAATTATGTTTTTGAAGACAGTATGTTGTGTGAGGAGAGTTGATCAAATATGAAATGACTTATGTAAGAGAGGGATGTGGTAGTAAGAGGAGTATGTATTGGAGAGCTGAAGTGGGTGTGCTGATATTGCTTGGACATATGGAGAGAATGAGTTAGAAGAAGAGGATGACAGAGAGGGTTTACTTTTCAGAAGTGGAAGATCAAAGAAAGGGGGAAACCAAGGACAAGGTGGAAGGATAGAGTGAAAGCTGCTCTGAAGATTTGGAGCCTAAACATGTAGGTGGGTGTGAGGTTTGCAAGGGATAAATCAAGTTGGATTGATGTGATATACAGGGGATGATGTGCTATCAGTGGGCTGAGCAACGGCATATGAAGTGGTTTGGGGAAACCACAGAAAAGTCTTTGGGGCCTGGTTGTGGATAGGGACTCTGGGTTTGGTGGATTATGCATGACAACTAGAGAGTGGATGTGAGCAAATGAGGCCATTTCTTCTTCAGTTTCTAGCATGACCTTCCAAACATGGGCGGTGGCAAACATATGTATTTGAAAAGAAAAAATTTACACGTATATTATGTTTTATGTAGCCTAAAGTTTAATTCACTTTTTTATATTGTAAAAATTCAACTAAGCAAATGGAGTTGTAAAGGTTGTATCCACTTCATGATAAGTGAGACCTGGCATAGCACATGTCTGGCAGAATGAGTGCATATATGGTGTTTTTTCAAGGTCATGAGGATGTGTCCAAATGAAAATGAATATGGAAATATTTTTTGGTAGCCTTGATGTAAATTTGAACTTTGAAGTCAGATGGAATAAATATTTACATATTTGGATATATCTGACAGCTGCAGTTGAAGGGCTAAGGATTTGGTGAAACAGACCACCTTAGCTTATTATTTTGGAAATATTTAGTTTTTTAAGTTTTGGTAAAGCTCAAATAAATGCATTAGAAAGCTTTTACTGTGACTTTGAACTTGGAAGGGATTGGTTTGACTCATCCACATTCTTGCAGGGATTGGCAAAAGAGTTAGAAATCAAAAGTTGTTCAAGCATTTTAGCTTAGATAAATTCCTTTGACTTCTTTCGTTCCACAGCCCCTTTGCTATGGATACTGGGTGTCTTGTAGACTTTTTTTTTTTTTTTTTTTTTTTCTGAGGAACAGCTTTTCCTTAACCTATCTCTATTAATTCTTTTCTGTAGTTAGATAGTTTTTGCCATTTCACATTTCAGTATGTCTCGTGAGCTTTATTATCTGGTTGAACCCATTTAGGAAGATCTGATATCTAAAGGAAAAGGGCAAAAACTGGGTTGTGCAAGGTGATGTGCTTTTGATGCAGATGGTGGGTAAACCAGTTTATATTATTTGGGTTATGCACAGGCATAGTATTATCCCATTGGGAGTACGGCTGTCTCCTTTCATTTGCTCATTGGTGTCCCCTGTAAAAATAAGTTAGCTTTCAATAAGTTCAAAAATTCATTTTTGGATATTGTCTTTTTGCATAGTTTTTGTTTTTCTTATGTAGTTGAAGATTCTCCCACTCAACCTGCTTAATACATAGAATGGTTTCTGTCTAAACTTTACAAACTAAATTTATCTGTTTCCACTGTGGTAGAAAAGTTTCCCTTCCCTCTATTCCTTCACTGTTCATAAAAGTCTCGTATTTTTGGACTCCCTTTGAAGTAACATGGTATCTTAAAATGATATCCTTTTCGATATTTTAAAGCATTAATTACTAATCATGTACCTTTCACCTGAAGAGCCAGAGAAATGTTTTAAGTTATTGATCATTTGATGATTTAAGTAACTTAATAGAGTTCCCTTGGTCATCTTTGCCTTTCTGTTGCCAGAAAAAATTAACTGGCTTTGAACATGAACTTTATATTCACAGCAGTTGCCAGATTTGTATTTCTAATTGTACAATTTCCCCCATTTTTTTTTTTTTAATGCTCTAGAAGTGTCAGCTGCAAAAAAATGCCTAGGGGCTACTACGGCTGGTGAGTTCACTAAGACACTGTGCACGCTGTGTTGCTTTTTGATAAGGCTGAATAAAGGCATCAGATAATGACAGTTTCAGCAGGTAGTAAGTTGAAGCCAGTTCAGTAATAAATAGCTCATGACAGTTCTGCTTTTGCACAATAGTTTCTGTTGGAAAACTTGCAGACATACAATGAATGTATTTTTGATGAAAATTGGCTCATGGCTGCACTGATGTGGTCACATATCATTGGCATGGCAAGGGCAATATGACATAATGTTATTAAAATATATGGACAGAAAAAGATGATATCAGGTGCAGTAGAGATTGACTTGGCATATCCTTTTAATGACAGTTTTCTTTGTTATAATTTAATACAAACTGGTTTAGATGATTAAATTCCATTGATTCATGGTATAAATCAAAAGAGCAGAGTCTGGTAAACTTTTACATAAAAGAGTGCACTCTGTCAGTTCTGGATCGTAGAAAGTTTCCCTTTCCCCTTCCCTATTAAACTGAAGGTCTTCCCCATACACCCTCCCCTGCCACAGCAGCCATACACCACACTTCCTGCATTACATTGCATTATTTATTTTGTATTAATGCTACATCAATATTTATGCATTTAATAACCAGTTTCTTAAGCTTAGAGTGGGATGATGCATGTAGAATCTCCTCCAGATGCTTGAGGTCACGCTTACACCAATGCTCTTGTTTTTAGCCAGAGAACTGACATCAGTTTTTGTATTTTCTTTTTAAGAAATTGAAAGTTTATATGGCTGAGATGAAAGTGTAGTGTATCCATGTGCTTCTGCTGTGTACTCTGTTTGGAGAAGATGGATGCTACCATCCAGACACCCCTAGATTAGCAGGGGGAAAGTGAATAATATTGCCATAAAAGATTGAGGTATGTTATCAGTAAGAGACTGTGTGACATTATAGTATGGAAGTTGTCATAGAAACTGATCCTATCATGAAGAGAAGCCAGCAGAAGGAATTTCTTTCATTTTGCATTTTAAAACTTGCAGTTTTATTTTATCTTTGAGGATTTAACTTAACCGGGGTAACTAAACAGTCCAAAAAATGTAACCAAGGTCAAGCAGATGGTTTGGGTGAATATTTTCTTTAAGTTTCAGGTGTGTTTCAAATGCTTGATGATAAAAGTTTTCCAGGTGTATGAGAAAGTTACTCAAAATTATCTATAACACTTGGGTTGCTTATTTATATGTTTGTTGTGGTTGTGTTTAACTCTCGCTTAAGAATTATCTTGGATAATTTTTGCCGTAGCTGGGTTTCAAACTCAAGAACTGTGTTTTTGTCTATGACAGATGAAGTGTAGTTGCCCATTCAATGGAAATGGGAAGTCAGCCTGTCAAGCAGAGTGGTTAACTTGTCTATAAGTTATTGGTCACTAAGAGCTCACCAATCATTCATGAATCAAGTTAAGTCCTTGTGTCTGAAGGTATTGTCTTAATGAACTGGCCTTTAATGCCCTCAGTTGATATTTTGCCTTGTTTTATATGGCAGATCACCACACTCTTTAGTTACATGTGCTTATTTCATCTTTTAACATGCCAGCGGTGCAGCAGCCTTTCAGTACAGCAATTGAGAGTAGAAAATTATAGATCTTGTTTCTCATGGATGAGGAAAGTAGATTTCTCTTGGTTTTGCACTGGTCATAGATATCGTGAAATGCTGTGCCATTTATTTGTAATTCTAAGGGAATGCTTCAAAATTTATTAAAAGGAAATTGACCTCAAGTTTTGTTAGTTAAGAGTGGTCTTAGTACTCATTAAAGTGAGGGACTCAACAGGTTTCAAAACTTTGCCATGCTTCGTTTATCTCTTTGTGTATGATCATAATTCCATTCCTAACAGTAAGTGAAGGGTTCAGGTTACAGCCTCACAGATTCATATATAGCCCAACCACATACATTTCAATTTCAGCACATTCACCCTCTTCCATACATTCTCATCTGCAGGCCATGCCTTGCTTCTGTTCAACATTGTCAGGACCACTATACCTTCAGACATGCTCTTATTACCCTCCCAGATTTTTACTAATTTTTCCACACATTCTTCAATGTGCTCAGGATCTTTGCCCTCCCTCCCTCCCTCCCTCTCTCTCTCTCTCTCTCTCTCTCTCTCTCTCTCTCTCTCTCTCTCTCTCTTTTCCACACTATGACAAACTTCAGCTGCTTTGATTCCATTTGCTGGCATGTTCACTCCCATATGTCTAAAACACTCCATTTCTTCCTAGATTTCTCCATTCAGACTCACACTCCAACTAACCTACTTCTTTACATTGCTAAACAAAATAATCTTGCTTTCATTCACATTCACTCTCAAGAGTATCCTTTCACATACTCTCCGAAACTCAGAAACCAACTTCTGCAATTTCTCACTTGAAACTGCCACCATTGACATGTCAGCAAACAATAGTTGACTCACTTACTGAGCCTCCAACCACTGACAAACTGCATACCTATCCTTCCCAAAACTCTCTCATTCACTGCCCTTACTAACCCATCCATAAACAAATTAAACAGCCATGGTTACATCACTCACCCCTGCTCAGACTTACCTTCACCTTGACCACACACCCTACTCTGCATACTTGCACACACACACTTTCTTCTCTTGATAAAAACTCTTTACTGCTTCAGATACTTTTGCCTCATTTAGCTATATTTTATAATTACTCCTGGTCCAGTTTCTAAGGAAGAGTCCTGGTGTTACCTAGGATCTCTTTCCAGAGGCAGCTTCAGCCCAAGGCTGTGCTACTTCCAGTAGTAGGGAAATGTACTTTCCATTGGAGTGAGAGGTTCTCTGATAAGACTGTGCTCCCAGAGATACAGTCTCACCAAAGGTGTCTTTCCACTTGCGGTGTAACCCCAGCGGATGGAGTCTGGTAAAACATATATATACATATAAATAGACGAAGGTGTAGCCACACTGCATCTGGTTTGGTTGCACTGCAAGTGAAAAGTGACGATTGGTGTATTTTTCGTTAAGGTACAATCTTGTTGATAAACTTACCATTACAGAGGAGTCCATTATTTCCCATGTAGTGATTGTAGTGCAGCCTTGGAGCTTAAGGAGCCTCTGGAGAAGGGATACTTGTGTTTATATGATAATAATGATATTATTGATAATAATAATAATAATAATAATAGTAAAGATGATTATAATAATGATAATTATAATAATGATGATAATGATAATAATAATGATTATGCTATATAGGCAAATTTGGAAAGCACCTCTCCATTCTTTTGGAGAATGTTATGTTTGTTTGTGTGGTAGGATTCTGCCTCGTGGTACCACAGAAATCGGATGGGGGAAGAAAATGATTTTTTCTATGAAATTTATTACCTTATCCAATTGATTTGTTAAAGATGTTTTTGTATGCATTGTTGCAACATTGTATCAGTGAGTAGTCTGTTAATAAAGACATATGTATTGGTAATGAAATTAATACAGGAATTCCTCCCTGTGATGGGAATTTAAGCAGAATCTGTTGTTGCTGTTCATCTCCAGAATGCTAACTGACTTCTAGAGAAAATGCTCCTTTGTATTTCAGTTAGTATTCATGTCATTCAGTCTACTTAGAGCCTTTTTTGGGAATGTATGACTTTTACTTTATTTTTCTGTGCACTGAGGAATTAGGAAAAATTAATGGAAAATTTTGTTTAAGAATGGTGTTTTTTCTGTGGGTTCCTCTTCTTCCCATTTCTGTGTGCAGAGAAGACTAAGAAAAGCAGTTGATATGTTAATTGTTGAGGGTGCTTTTTTTAGGAAATATTCTTATCATGTAGCTTGTAGAGTCAATATTGTTATATGGCTTGTGTAGTCTTTGTCGCCTGATCTAGAATTTCATCTTTGCAGTCTGGTCGTGGGAGGTCAGAGTAAGATTACTCTTCAATAGAGTGGTATGCAAGCAGGTGGGTAACACATGAATCCTGAGATAGCTGTGTGGGTGCTTAGTTGCACTGTTTTCGCTTAGTCACATTGACCACTTGGTCTTCCTGAAGCATGGACAGTAGCCTCTGTCTGTTAAAAGAGTGGAAAGTGAATAAAGTAGTTGTGATTTGGCATTTCCTTTCCTATCCTAAGGCATCCTCGACAGCCTTTTTGCTTATCTAGTATACTAGTGTAGTTTTTAGAATATATTAGTTAGGTTATGATCTCGATATGTTCCTGGTCGATTAATCTATGAATTGATATTTCAAGCCTTGAAGAATGATTTTGGAAATGCAAGCACAAGATCACACATGTTATTACTTTATATCAAGGAATATATAATATCTTATGTTTAATTGATTACTTCTTGCATTAAAGAATAAAATTTTGTACTTTTGATATTCATATCTCGTTCGGTTGTTCTTACATTGTCATGATCCTGTTATTAGTATTTAGATATGTAGTGTCTCGCTCCTTAGTTGCACTTCAGATGCTAGCTAAGCTTTTTTGCTTTTTAGAGATTTTCTTCTGCTGCTCTTGGGAATACCAAGTTTCTAGATGTCTCCTTAAGTAAGAAATTTGTTCCTTTTCGTAAGATATTATTGCTTTCAAATCAATTTTATTATGAACTTTTAAAGCATATTTTGTACATTTATATATATTTCTGTTATGAGTAATTCTTGGCAGATCACACCTTTCTTATCAAAAAGAGTTAATGATTACTATACATAGGAAATATGGCAGTCTCATTGTTAGATTTATTTAGATTTGACATAAGATTTGCTTAGGTGATATTTAAAATGTTTATGATATCCATCCAGGTTAGCAACATTCTCTTCATCCTCAGGTTATTTTATGACTACTGTTGATAGGGGTCAATGGCTTTATGTTATTAAAGCCCAGGAGTTCATACCAAATTGAATTGTTCTCTTGTTTGTAGGCCTCTGGTTGATTAATTTAGAGCTATGTATTTTTCTTTCTCAAAAACATTTTTGAACTTCTGCCTACTTTTCCATGGTTAGTTTATGGTATTCTTTCAGTTTCATTAATTCTTTTCTGGTACTATAAGCTGCACTGGTTTTGTTGCACCATGTTGGTGAATAATTGCAGCTACTTTGATATTACTGGGTTTAGATGGTACATTCCATTCCCAGTTTTTTTAATTGCAGTGCATTAGATACAAAGATTTGCAAGATCTCTTGTTCTGTATGTTGTGCAGGATTAAAGGATGGCCTTTTCCATTACATTCTCAATTTTTTCTCACATCCATATGTTGGGTGTTATCTATGCGTTTTCATAGAGTATTCTTATATAACTATGACTAAGATTGGAAGTCCCATAGATTTGATTTTCTGAAACACAAATAGTAATAAAGAACTTTTCTTCAATAAGTGCTGGGGATAATTCCTTGGAGGATCTTTTCAGATATGAGATGGATATGTCTTTTTTTTTTGAGTAATTCTCTTTTGGGAGACAGGGTGATCATAGATATATTTCTTCTTTATGATAGGTGAGACGGCATGGACAGCTACATACCCAGATCAAGGCCATCACATTAACACAATACACGGACACACACACACATAAGAGAGAGTTTATTACTGGACTTTGCCTGTGTGAGGTTAAACTGCAAGTGAAAAGTTACCTTTAGTCAGTCTTTTTCATTGGGAGTACAGTCTCATCAAAGAACTTTTTACTTATTTTGTTTTGGAAACATGTGGTAGAGGCTTCACATTTGATGATAAACTCTTCTGGCTGTATTGCATTGTTCAGCAAATGTTTTTACATTTTTCTTGAGCGTACACTTCATCTCGTGATGGCATGGATACAGTCGGTTATGTATTTGTTTTAGGAGGATTCTGCCTATTCTGTCCTGTCTGGATTGTGGGAGAAGGTGTACTTGATGCAGATGAATGAATAGAAATTATATTTATGAAACTACCTCATTCATGGTAGTTTCAGAGCTGAATGGTAATTGCATCCCATTTCATAAGCTTTTTTTTCATTTGATGGTCACATTCACAGATTTACTAGGTGTAACGATCAGAAATAGATGTTAGAAAATAATGAGGATTTTCTCTACATTCATACAAAAGGAGAATGCAAAAATTTGGATCATGAGGAAAGAAAAAAGAGAATGAACAAAGAAGTGAAAGGTAATACTCTTTTAAGGATTGTATGGATCTTGATAATACAATATTTGACAGAGCTTCAGTAGAACTACTCAGTGGACATGGCCAGCCTGAAGAACCTTCAGGGTGGCAAAGAAAAATGATTTCTTTCTTTTCTTACTTTAGTCAGCAAGTATGTTGATATGAAGCATTTGATTGCAGATAGTTTCGATATGCAAAGTACTGTTGGTCTAAGGGATGGAAGAAATAACTTGAAAGATTTCAGGCTGCCAGATACATATATTTGAGTTTACTAAAAGCAGTAATGCATCTGTTGTACTTTGTTCACAGAAACATGAGCAGTGGTAGGCAGATGATTATTTTTAAGACATAGATATAGAGATTGGGTTGTGAATAATAAGGTATGATAAGAGTAAGAGGCAAGTTCAGTGAAATGAAGAATGTAGGTGGCAAAGTAAAAGATATAGTACTGAGGTGGAGTAGAACATGTAGAAAGAGTGAGCATGAAAAGGGTGAGCTAGATGAGTGGAAATAGGTGTAGGGGAAGATGTAGGTTATGGTCATATGATATGAAGGCTTGATTAAAGGAGGAAATGAGCAAGAGGGTTGTCAGTATTTAGTAAGTTGCTGAGATACTCAAGTGTGTGGAGGAGATTTTTTTCATTGACCAACCCACTATTTAATAGGATATTAAGACAGGACGAATATGATTTAGTAGAAATCAGCTTGTATATGAGTAATTTCACCATAGCATGTTTTACACAAGGATGTGCTGCCACAATAGTTTTCCTTTATAATTTATTTGAAATTTGTGTCCTGCTTTATAAGTTGAGGCTTGTCCCATATTTTTGAAAGTATTTGGGATATTAGTGTGTAAACTTGCATCTGTGGTGATTCTATATATATATATATATATATATATATATATATATATATATATATATATATATATTTTTTTTTTTTTTTT
>JAYMFT010279520.1:0-10511 GCA_038088735.1 Panulirus argus | reverse complement strand
TTCCTTTGACTCACTGAACTATGAAGCTGTTCTACAGTGATGACTCTGGACTAAAAAGCAGGAAATATAAAATGAACCTATTACATGCTGATGGCCATGTAATAATCATTAAGTGTAGACTTTCAATTGGTGGATTCTTGAAATGATTTATCTACAGGAATTTCAGTTGCAGCATCCTTACGATCCTCTTTTTCTTTTTTCTTTTAGTGAAACAGTCAGTTTGGTATGGTAGGAGGGGTAAGCTAAATCATGTTCAGTAGGGAGGCGTGCTGCACTCCGTCTTTCTGATGATGAATGATGCAGATCCAGGTTCGGTCTGTTCTCGTGACTAAACATATCGTTATTCAGACTTTGGCAAACCATCGAGAGCAAATTTATTTATCTGATTAAAAGATAAAGATCATATCGGTTTAACTGTATGGTCCTGAGGCAAATATTTCATATTTCAACAATGTCATCAGAAGCATTACTTGATAACTTAGTCTCGTGCAGTACCACACTTGTTCCTGAGGCCAGACTCGACACTCGCATGTAATTTGGAGTTTAGTGTCCTACTTGGCGAAGTGTCATGTTACGACTGAGTTTTGAACTGTTTGTGTGTTGGAGGTTGGGCAATTGCGTCTATATACTGTATGGGGAGGGAGTTTTATACTCGTAGGGCCCCCATCTCTTGAACATTATTATGCAACTTCTTAAATTTCTGTGTAGTGTCTACATTAACCATGTCTTTCGTCATTCTGTTCTATTCATCCACTACTCATACTTCTTTGCATCTCTCTTGACAAGTTTGTTGCTTAATGTAAGTTCTCGGTTTGCTCTAGCCTTTCATCTCTCGAAGACATCTTCCCTGTTCACGCCATCGATCTGTTTTAAAACTTGAAAGCTGTGATCCCTTCACTGCCCTCTTTTCTATGGCGGGAAAATTCAAAGCTTCTAACTTATCCCTGAAATTCTTTTGTCTTAATTCAAGTATCATATTTGTTGCTCAACTCTGGATCCTCTCCATTAACTCTGTGCTCCTTTAGGTGCGACCACCAAGTTTGAGGAGCATGCTCTAGATTTGGCCTAGGTAGGATGTGAACATGTTGCTGAATATTTCCTTATCCATGAGCTTGAAAGCATTTCTAATATTATTTTAGCAGACGATTGGTCTCCTTGACCTTTTTCTCAAGGTGAGACTTTAAGGACAGGTTGAGGATGGTGTTAATTGCCATCCTGAGTCTTTCTCGCATACAAATTCCTGCAGCTTATTTCATGCTAAATGTTAATCATATTGAGTATTTCGATTTTTTTTTTTTTTTTTTGACTCGACCCAATCACTACATTTACTCGGGTTGAACGTAATCAGCCATGTATGACACCAACTTTGGAGTCTGTCAATGCAATTCTCCACGATTTTCACCTTCCTTATGACCTTTGCATCGCCATCTGAAAACATATTCGAGTAGGAGTCCATACCTTCCGGCAAGTTATCTACGTAGATCAAAAAGAGTAAAGGTCCTAGAAAAGAACCGTGTAGTATTTCCGGCATTCTACTAGTGATCTCAGCCCATTTTGAAAAGGCTCCTCTGATATGCGTTCTTTATTCCCTCTAATACCTACCTCTTGATTCAGTTTCCTCATCAGTCCCCCATGCGGCACAATGTCGAATGATTTCAGGGAGTCCAGATACAAAAAAGTTTATCATGAACACTGAACGCGTAATAGCGACATAGTCTGGCGATGAATAAGACTAACGCTCATCTGACAGCTGCCTGCTTCATGTTCTTATGACGCTCAAAAACACAGAACTTGCCTGGGACGTAGGAATCATGATAGTGTACTCATCGCTGTGAAAGAATGTCTACAGTCCTGGTATGGCAGGCGTAATCATCAACTTAACTCAAAACGTACAAACGATTAAAGATTAATCTTCCTAGATTAGTTCAATGAACTTTGAATTGATCACTATGACTCGTGTTGTCTTGGTAGGGTTGTTACGCGCAAATGTGAGGCAAATTACCTGACAATTTTGGCAGCCCCACTTTATAGTTATTTCCAACGATATATGAATTCAGTATAAAATTCATCATGGAATATGACAAGAAATGCAGCAAGCAATCGATTCTCTACATCATGAAAGCAGGGCTACCAATGGGCTTTGCTCATAATTCTTCGTCCATAGTGTCATACTGTTTCATACAAATATTGGTGTAAAATTCTATATTTTTTTTACTGTGTGTACAGGCTGCAGATTGAATACTGGCCACGGAAATGCAGAGCAGGCCCATCTATTTTTTCACTGTTCCTATAGATAATTGTATGGTCTAATATGCAGTGATCGATTACAGAATGATCTCTGCATCCAATAAACTGGGAATCACTTTCCTTCATAAGTAAAAAGCTCCTTAAAAACTAAGGAAAGATCCATTGTACAAGACTTTGTGTTTGGTGGTGAAGCAGCTGTACATAGATTGAGCGAGAAGGGATTCCTGGTGTTTCAGGGCATTATATGGAGGCGTCCTTGACACCGTCTGACCATGAGGGCGTGGTGGCGCGCCTCATGACTCCTGACATCCCCACGACTCAAGACACCAACCTCTGTGTTTCCTTCTGGTACGTCCACAACGGAGCCACTAACAGAGACAAGCTTAAAGTCTATGCCAATGTGTCCGGGGAGCTGGGCCGGCAGCTCTGGCAAGAAAAGGGTGAGACATACCTACATTCTTCTCTGATACATGATTGTAGTGATCAGTAACATAAAAATGGGAAGATTTATTCACACCAGTCAGTGAGATCAGCCACTTACAATATAATGTTGATAAAACTTACTCGTGAACAGCATTTAAGTCGCCCTTCCTTTCCAGCGAGCAACATCGACACGTGGCTGTCAGCCTCCGTTCCTCTACCTGGAGGTGTGGCAGGAGCAGTGCAGGTGGTGTGGGAGGCATGGCAGGGTGTGAGGGAGGATCATGCCACCATGGCTTTGGACGACGTGATGATTAGCACCGATCCTTGTGAAGTGATCGGTACGTGAGTTGCACGCTCTACGACCAGTCCAGCTCTCCTCTCCTTCATCGCCTAAGCATCACTGTTTTAAAGATCAATGACCCTGTATTAATCCTGCTACGATTACTTAATCGGGAAGAGTCCTGCATTGACTACTGATTGTCTTGGGAGTACTTCTTCAAAGGCTTCCGTCTCAGAAGTACTGTTTTAAAGACATCTGAGTAGATTTTCCATTCTTGGCTCCTAAGTTAGGATTATTGCTTCCAAGGCTACCAGTTAAGGATTAAAGCTTTCCAGAATAATAACTCAGGATTACTGCTACCCAGATCATGAACTTAGGATAGTTGTCTTCCAGATAGTAACTCAAGAATACAGCTTCCTAGACTGACTCAGGAACACTGATTCCTGGAACGCTGAGTCAGGATTACGGTTTCTTAGGCTACCTACCCAGTATTATAGCTTTCCTTGCTAAAAGGTAGGATTATAGTTTTCAAGATGATCCGTACAATACTACAGCTTCCTCAGTTGCTAAGTCAACACTACAAATTTCTGAGCCACAACCTCAAGACTATAGTTTCCTTAACTTCTAACTCTTAATCTTAGATTAAAGTTTTATAGACTCGTAACAAAGATTGCTTCATAGACTATTAACTCAAGCTACAGATTCCTTGACAACTAACTTTGATTGTCTTCCTATACTAAAGTTTGGGCTACACCTTCCTGTACTACTAACAATGGGTTAAAACTTCCTTGACTACTAATGTATATTACAACTTCCTAGACTACTAACTACGGATCATAGCTTCCTAAGATCATAATTACAACTTCTCAGACGTCCTAAATTCTAAGGATTCCTTCCCAGCCACTCTCTGCATTCACCCAAATGATATATCCTCATGTAGAACCATTGCAAATTTACATCCGTCTCTGTCTAATGTCCACCATCAGCTCCGCCTCCCTCCCCTTCTCGAAACCAACACCCTCAAATGTCTCGGTTTCAATCACCAAGTTTGTGGATTACCATATTTCCATCTTTCTCTTCTTTACTAACTGACTGTATCGCTTACCACCTTTAGTAATTCTTCCTTTCTTCATTCTCTTGCCTTTTAACGATTCTCTAATTTCTTTAGATTCTTTACTGATTCTGCTTCTGGTCTTGCCTTCAGTAATTTTGTCTTCTTCACTTGCTCAACTAGTTCTGTTATTTATATTATAATCTTGTACTCCTTTAGTCAGTTCTGTCTCAGCCAATTCATTCATTTATATAATCATACTTGATCACTGTTACCTGCGTTAGCAAGGTAGCGCCAGGAACAGACGAAGAAAGGCCGCATCCACTCCAATCCATTCTCTAGCTGTCGTGTGTAATGCACCGACACCATAGCTTCTTGTCCGCAACCAGGCCCCACAGACTTTTCCATGGTTTACCCCGGACGCTTCACGTGCCATGATTCTGTCTATTGACAGCACATCCTTCCAATTCACTTTATCTCGTACATGCCTTTTACGCTCCTGCACGTTTAGGCTCCGATCGCTCAAAATTCTGTTCACTCCGTCCTTCCATCTCCAATTTGGCCTTGTTCTCATTTTTCCTCCATTTCTGATGAATATATCCTGTTCGTTAACCTTTCCTCACTAATTTTCTCCATATGTCCAAACCATTCCAGCACACCCTCTTTAGCTCACTCTTTTTATCACCATCCATCTCTCGTATCCTTTCACTATATACTCGATCAAACCACCTCACACCAAACATGTCTTCAAACATTTCATTTCCAGCACATCCACCCTCCTCCGCTCAGCCTTATCTATATAGCCCATGCTTTGCATACATTTCATTTTGTTGGGACTACTGTTCCTCCAAACGTGCCCATTTTTGCCATCCTAGATCAGGTTCTCTCTTTCCACACAATCTTAAGGGCTTACAGAGCCTTCGTCCTATAACCCACCCTATGATTCTCTTCCGCTTCCATGGTTCGATTTGCTGACATGTCCAATCCCAGATATCTAAAACACTTCACTTCCTCCAAGTTTTCTCCATTCAAACTCGCATCCCAACTGACCTGTCTCTAAACCCTGCTAAACCTAATAACCTTGCATGTATTTACACTTAATCTCAATTTCCTCCTTTCATACACACTTCCAAACTCAATTATCAACTTCAGTTTCTCACTCAAATTTGCCACCAGTGCTGTACTCGCTTCCCAGGTCCTCTCATCCCTCGCAGTTTACATACTCCAAGACACTCGAATTTACGTTCCTCACCCACCCATTATAAACATATTGAGCAACTGTGGTGACATCATAAACCCTTGCAACAGACCAAACCTTAACTTATAACCATTCACTATCCTCTCGTCCTACTCGTACAATTGCATTACACCCTTGATAAAAACTTCGCCGCTTCCAGCTGCCTTCCTCCCACATCGTATATTCTTAAGTATTCCACAAGGCATCTCTATCAACCCTTTCATATATTTTCTCCAAGTCCAACAAAGTCTAATCCATATCCATCCATTTCTGAAATAATTTCTCACACATTCCTTAAAGTAAACACCTGATCCATACATCCTCTACCTCTTCTGAAACCACACTGCTACTACCCAAGCTCATGCTCTGCACATGGTTTCACCCTCTTAATCAATACCCTCCCATACAACTTAAGAGGCATACTCAACAAACCTATACCTCTGTAGTTTGAACACTCATCTTTATCCCTCTTGCCTTTCTACAGTGGCACTATAAAATGCATTCCGCCAATCCTCAGGCACCTCACCATGATCCATACAAACACCGAAAGTCCTTATCAACCATTCAACAGCACAGTCATCCCTTTCTTAAATTCAACAGCAATGCAATCCTTTCCAGCCGCCTTGCCACATTTCATCTTACATAAAGGCTTTCACCACCTCTTCCCTCTTCACCTAACCACTCTCCATGACTCCCTTACTTCGCATACCACCCAAACCTAAAAAACCCTGCATCTGCCAGTCTATCAACAAACACATTCGACAGTCCTTTATAATACTCGATCAATCTCCTTCCCACTTCATCACTACCTTATCTCACTTCCCTTTTGCCACCTTCACCGATTTTCTCAATTGTTCTCTCGTTTTTTCGCATATCATTTACCTCCTTCCAAAACACCTTATTTTCCCTAAAGTTTATTGATACTCGCTCACCCTAATTCTCATTTGCCCTCTTTTTCAACCCCTGCACCTTTATCTTGACCTTCTGCCGCTTTCTTTTATACATCTTCCAATCATTTGCACTCATTCCCTGAAAGTACCGCCCAAACGCCTCTTTTTTCTCTTTCATTAGCAACTCTACTTCGTTCCACCACTCACTACCCTTTTTAGTTTCCCTAACTCTCACCTTTCGAATGTCTCATACTTCTGTTGGACATGTCAGTAATCTTCCTAAATACCTCCAATTCCTCATCCACTCCCCTTGCTTCATTTACTCTCAGCTATTGCCACTCTTCACCAAAGTTTTCTTGAGTTTATTCCCGCAAGTGTCTTTCACATGCTCACTAACTCTCAGTACTCTCTTCTCACCGATACTGTTTCCTCTTTTCCGAAAACTTCTACAAATATTCACCATCGTCTCCACAAGATAGTGATTAGACATCTCCCCCAGCTGCCCTTCTCATCACATTTTCATCCAAGAATCTCTCTTTTACTCACTATCAATTGACATGCAATTCAATAATGCTCATTTACCAACTCTAACTCACATGTGTATACTTTTGTTTGTCCTTTTTAAACCAGGTATTCGCAGTCACCAATCCTTTTTCTGCACAGAGCTCCATGAGTTGTTCAGCATGTCCATTCATAACAATGAATACCCTATGAACCCAATTATGCCCTCAACTGCCACATTACTCGCCTTCGCATTTAAATTACCCATCACTAATACCCGGTCTCTTACATCATAACTGCTGATAAACTCATTAAGCTGCCTCTTAAGATCTTTCTTCTCATGGCCAGGTATGTAAGCTCAAATAATCACCCATATCTCGCCATCCACTTTAATTGCTACCTACATCAATCCAGAAATTGCTTCCTTTCAGTCAATGGCACACTCCCACAACTCCTGTTTCAGGAGTAGCGCTACTCTTTCATTAGCTCTTGTTCTCTCGCCAACCCCGGACTTTACTCCCAAGACATTTTTAGACCATACTTCCCTTTACCATTGAACTTATTTTACTGGGCAATAACTTCCAAATTTCTTTCCTCAGACATTCTACCTATCTCTCCTCGCTCTTCATTTTGGGTACATCCACAAGCATTTAGACACCCCTGCATGAGCCCCTCGAAGAGGATGAGCACTCGCTGTTTGGCTCCTTCTCCTGTTCCTTCTTCATTCTAGCCACACAAAATGTTAATATATGATTTTTCTGCTTATTTCACTCTGTTTGATATTTCCCTACTTTGCATTTTTTTTTTTTTCCTTTTTCTCCATGTATGTTTAAATATTTGCATTTCCCAATCGTTTTCTGTTAATCATTTCATTTTTTCCCTTCCACTGCTTATTCTGCTATTATCCTGCAGCACTTTGCCTTATCCTACCTGTCGTTCCTCCACCAGGAACGTGCAACTTCACCAGTGGAATGTGCGGCTGGCAGAACGTGGCACCCGCGGAGAACAGGACGGACAACGCGGACTGGGTGATCGGTTCGGGTGATAACAGCCAAGACTTGGACGGTCCTTTTCAAGATCACAATGGTGACCCTCAAGGTCAGGCCATACATTATAGTGATCATTATAACAACAACAGTCATATACAGTACATAGATATCAATAACAGTAATGTGTGTCTGCTTGTCTGTAATTACCAATGTTTACAGTGCAGAGAGGTAGGTTTACACTCTTGAACTAATCATGCTAGTATACTATTTGTTAGACTTCTGTATATTGTCTGCATTAACAATTTCCTCATTAAGGTTATTTTATTCATCCGCTTCTCTTTTACCATAGAAACACTTAAATTCTTTATTTTTAATCTCATATTATGACCTGAAGTTGTTCTAACATTGCATCCTTCGAAGAACTGTTCACTGCCCGCAACATCAGGCTGATTTGAAAACTTAAAGGGTGTGATCAGGTCATCCTTCATTCTTCTCTCTTCCATGATATACAAATTCAAGACCTTTAGCCTATGGTTGCAATTACTTATTTACTCAATATGGAACAGGGGGTGAAGGGAGTTATACACTCACGGGGATTCATTTTTTAACCATTCTCTGCATAGCTTTTTAACCTCTATAGGGTGTCGACATTTACTGAATCCTCAAGGAGTACATTTCATTCATCCGCTACTCTTGTGCTGCAGAAGTACTTCTTTACATGTTCTGGCCTTTTTTTGATCTGTTTCTACAGTACATCTTGAAAATACTGTTTACTGTCTGCATCATCAGTCTAGTTTAAAAACTTAACGGTTGTTATCAGGTCACCCCTCGCCCTTCTTTCTTCCATGGTGGGTAAATTTATGGCCTCTACCCTTTTCCTATAATATAGCTCCCTGAATTCTGGAATATTCTTTGTTGCCCTCCACTAAACCTATTCTATTAGCTCTTTGTGATTCTTTAAGGTGAGGTGACCAAGCTTAAGAAATATAATCTAATTTTGACCTTACGTAAGATGTGAACAGTTTGCTAAACAATTCCTTATCATGAACTTGTATGCTACTCTGATATTTGCTAGCAGCCGCTTGGTCTTCTTAACCGTTCCTCTAAGGTGGGTTCTAGCGACAGTGTAGGGACGATGGCGACTCCTAAGTCTCTCTCACACATACATTTCTGCATATTTTTATCTGTTAGATGATGATCATATCGAAGCCTTAAATACTTTCCATTTACTCATATTGAACATCATTAACCATGAATGAGACCAACCCAAAGGTCTGTTTAGGTCCCCTTATAAGCTGAGGCAATTATCCTGGCTTTTCATTTCCCTTGTGACCATTGCGTCATCTGCAAACATACTCATGTATGGATCCATATTTGTTGATGAATCATTCACATAGATCAAGAAGAGTAACGGTCCCATAACGGAATCCTAGGGCGCTTCTCGTCACATCGAACCATTTCGAAGAGGTTCCTCTGATATGTATCCTTTGTTTCCTTCCACCAAGATTAGCTTCCATCCATGAAAGAAGTCTTCTCATTCCTGTCTGTTAATTCGGATTTTAGATCAGCCTCCCATACGGCACAGTGTTGAATGCATTCTGGCAGTACAGATGCTAACAATCCACCCAGCCTTCTCTTTTGTCTAAAACAGAACCCACTCTCTTATATATATTTTAAAGATTCGTTACACATGACCTCCTTTCCCTAAAACCGTTTTCTTTCTCGCTAATCATCCGTCGCTGTTATATTTTCCAGAACATTAAAGGCCACACTAATCAGCGAGAACTGCCTGTAGTTCAGCGCCTCTTCCTGGTCTCTTTTCTCATAGATAGGTATGACATTTGCCCCTTCCCACTCCCTTGGCATTTCGCCTTTCTTTAGTGACATCACTGAATAGTACTTAAAGTTGTTTATCATGTGTATCTGCACAAATCATCTGCACATACGTGAAACTTCATCAGGACCATTAGCCTTGAACCGGTCAACACCATGTAGCATTATGTTAATGTCTCTTCTTAATACTTCAATGCCTTTTAAGACCTCCTTCCTATTCCATTTCATCGGTTTTGAGGATATAGTGTCTTCCACTGTGAAAACACCGATGAACCTGTCATTTAGCTCCTCGCATGTCCTTACATCATCTAAAACGCTTCCCCCTGATTCGCTTATCCTGATTAGCTGCTATCTAACCTGTTAAAATTATGAAAAGCTTTGTTCTTTGTCCTAACTTGTCCACATTATTTTTTTTTTCTAAGCTTCTTAATTCCACCTGGATCCTGATTATTGAGCTCTATTTCCTAATTTTGTGTATGTTACCACAGAAATTGTTCAAGTTCTGTGCAGGTTCCACGATCATATCTTTACTTTAAATCTTGTCTCAATTCTCCTCACGTCACATCATCATTTGTTACATACTAAACTGAAACATCACAGGATCACTTTTTTCCAGCAGGTGATCATAGACGATAACCTCAATATTCATGCTGGTACGTATGAAGCAAAAATCTAGTAATGAAGGTGCGTCAGTCTCTCCCATCCTAACGAGTTCGTTGAAAATCCTAACTCATCTCAGTCATCCCCTTTCTTAAGACATTTAACTGCATATTCCCCTGCTCCAGCCACTATTCCACACTTCACTGTACGCAAGGCTTATACCACCTCTTCTTCTGCACGTTCAAAATGCCCCACATCTGCCATCCGATTATGAAACCCATTCAACTGTCCTACAAAATACTCCCGCCATCTCCTCTTCACCTCATCACTGCCTGTTTCTATTCTCCACTTGCATACTTCATCGATATTCATATTTGTTCATTAGAGAGCGAGAGAGAGAGAGAGAGCGAGAGAGAGAGAGAGAGAGAGAGAGAGAGAGAGAGAGAGAGAGAGAGAGAGA
>JAYMFT010279509.1:0-10511 GCA_038088735.1 Panulirus argus | reverse complement strand
TATATATATATATATATATAAATATATATATATATATATATATATATATATATATATATATATATATATATATATATCTATATATATATACACACTGTTAGCATTAAACGAAATGATTACATAAAGCAGTAAGCTCTGGTATATTTCATCACATAATCAATACTCTTTTCCCTATAAACAAATCTTAATGAATCTCCTGCTAGGGACAGAAACAGGAGGCTGGCAATCCTCCCCTCCTCTGTCACCACCACCTCACCTAAACTAAGAATAGAATAAGTAGCTAAGTGAGGATTTTTTGTCCCGGAAGTCCAGCTATATATATATATATATATATATATATATGATTTTAAAACTCAGTCTATAAATGTCTTTATGGAAAACTAGTATATGTAGCGTTATATTCCGCAATCATTGTAGTTCTTGTTTGGAAACGTTGTCCTCAGTCGTTACATCCCTGGCGTTACGGGTACATTTTGAGATTGTACAAGGGAGTGGGGGTTTCACGAAGCGCGCAGTATACGTTTACAATCGTGTAACTGCAGGAAACGAATAACGTTTTTTAGCATTTTTCTGGTAGTTATAGCAGAGAGAACTTGTCAAAGAAACAGAGTTCTCAAGATGATAAGATATACATTAATTTTTTTAATCTCGTAAACACGAAAAACCAAGGGCGGTTCACCCTATCCTAGTCGAAAACCAGGGGGCAGTACACTCTATCCTTGTACGTTTTTTTGTTACGCCACGTCCCAGACCGTACGTTTAAAACTCAGGTGGGGGGAAATATTGCACTGTATGACTGGGTTAAAACATCCATCTGACAAGCGAACAAATTGTCACGACAAACAAAGGATCGTTTGTCTGTAAAGGGATTGACCGTGTTTATTTGTTGACTTGTGTGTGTGTGTATATATATATATATATATATATATATATATATATATATATATACTTGACGCAACTCTTGATGTAGGCAATCCTTCGATGAGGTTATAACGGGACTGATTTTTGAAGGTATGAATGAGGGAACAATCACGTTCGAGCAAGTTGCAGCGAGGCCTGGCCCATGGAGACTGGTGGAAAAGAATGAGAAAAAGTCCCTGAACTCCGAGACTTCAGCCATAAAGAAATAGATTGGATAAACTTAGATCCACACCGGGGTAAAACCACATGGAGAGTCGAGTTTTCTACGAGGGTTTTGCGTTCCGGGGAGCATTTTGCTTGAACTTGTTACGGATGACTAGGACATGTAATGAAAGCTGAATGATACCCTTGTGAATCAAACCAGTCTCGTTGACCTCAGTATGGGGGGAAGAAAAGGGATGGATAGTTGATAGTTAAGTCAACAATATTCCAAAATACAGAGAGATGGCTCAGTCGAACAAAAAAGTATAGGCAAGAAAACTATGAGTTTTCATTTTAGCTTCAGCTTTATCTGCAGAGAGAGTGGAAACATTATGCTCTCTCTCTCTCTCTCTCTCTCTCTCTGCACGCGTATGTATTTTTCATAAATATCTGAGAGAGACGATTTACATCATCGGGTATTCTGTGTTGACGCTGTAAATTCCTGACGTGTGTGTGTGTGTGTGTGTGTGTGTGTGTGTGTGTGTGTGACGAAAGATAACGGCTGGACGTTAGCGATAATCATTAATGT
Source organism: Panulirus argus (assembly GCA_038088735.1). NCBI lineage: Eukaryota > Metazoa > Arthropoda > Malacostraca > Decapoda > Palinuridae > Panulirus > Panulirus argus. The sequence goes on along the minus strand of JAYMFT010279509.1, from coordinate 8,860 downwards.
TTAATTATGGGTCATGCACCCAGCGGACTCTACACTCAGATAGGACGGACTCCGCACTCAGCCAGGACAGACTCTACACTCAGCAAGGACGGACTCTACACTCAGCTAGGACGGACTCTTACACTCACCTAGAACAGACTCTTCCGTAAACTAGAATGAACTCTACGCACTTTACACACTTAGCTTCCACAGACTTTACCCCCCACCCCCCCGGTCACATAGCACACCCAGGTAGGTAGTGTGTGACGGACTTTACGTAAACACTCACTTGGTAGGAATTCTACACACTGAGGTGCCAGAGAACTTTTCACTAACCATCCTGCCACAAAACAGAGTTAGGATGGCTTAACTATGCACACTTTGCTGGGACGAACTCTACACGCATCCAACGCACTTAGCTCGCACGGTCTTTCTTTATCATTCGGTCACGCAACACAAATGATATCTGCCATGAGTTTAACTTGTAATATTTCCGGTAATACGTAATACATGCGTCACTTGCTGAACGTTTGACGTATGTTGAACGAGCTGAAATTCTGGCGCTTGCAGTATGCTTTATAAAGCCTCGTCATACGTGTGTATGGTATACACACTATTTGTGACCACCCGTAACGTGTATGCATGTGTGTGTGTGTGTGTGTGTGTGGAACTGGTTGTATTTTTGTAGAGTATTTATGTCGACACTTGTGAAAACGTATGAGAGAGTGGGACAGAGTCCTGGTTACTTATTGACGTTGGCTTACCCAGTAGTGGCGGTAGTAGAGTCATCAGTGGTGCTACTACTGGTTGACGATTAGTCGTAGCCGCTAGCCGTATTGGTCGGGTCCAGTGCGCCGTTGACTGGGGTAGACCCAACAATGCCACAGGTGGCGTTGGGTTTGGTTAGAGCCGGTGGAGGAAGAGGAGGACGAGCAGCGGCCTTTGTGGCTGCCACCACCTGTCACAGCTGGTGTGAGTGTCAGGCAGAAAATGGGGAGGAACGGGGGGGGGTGTCCTATACAGGCTGGTGGGGCGTAGGCGCCAGTATCCTCCCCAGCGGCTTGGGGGAGAGGGGAGGAGGAATATTTGGAGTTAGGGGAAAGAGAGAGAGGGAGATTAGTGAGGGGGTTAGAGCAGACAACTGCTGTAAGTAAGAGGGAAGATGAGAGAGGTTGAGGAACGAGAAGATGGGAGAATATTGGGAAAAAAATGAGAGAATTTAGATGGAAGAAGAGAGAGAAAAATGAAACGCTGGAAGTAAGGAGAAGGAGGAAGGAGACTAAGGAATAGGAAAAATCTGGAGGAGAGAGCGAAGAGAAGAGGGGACAAGAAAAAGAACCGTAAAGAGAGAGAGAGAGAGAAGAAGAAGAAAAGACCTTAACACGATACCAGTAAAATGCTCTAAAGGCGATGGGAGTTTAGCAGCACCGGTCCGGTCTCTCAGACATAACCTGTGGTTCTCTATATAACAGGGCGTAATGTAGAGATGATATACTGGTCTTATGTCATTATATAAAAGAGTTCAGAATGGTATATGAACAAGCACATGAAGTTTAATCGTAAGTTGATTTATTTAGTATAAATGAGTTACTATTAACCAAAGGTTTAAGCAATTGTAATCATCTGCTTATGAACCTATGAAGATAAGGTTTTTAATTACTCTAACAAAAATTTGAGTGATTCTACCAAAAAGGACTTTTATGATTCCGCTTCATAATATTATCAAACCGTCAGTCAAGCCGAGATTCCGACAGCAAAATTATGGAGAGCGCAGTATATGAAAGGAAAAAGTTTTTTCATTCATGTTAGCTCAGATTTCTCGGGGAAAGTTTTTTATAAATATCTATGAAAAAAAAAGTAAAGAAGTTTAGGCTTAGCGACTCGGCTGCCTTCTTCTTCTCTGAATTAGACGCTGAGAAAATGTTTGGAAAAAGTTCCCAGTCTTAACTCGCCCCAATATATCTGTCGAATCTCATAAGATATGTGCAAGGCTTTGAATGGTATCGGATATCTGAAGAGACAGACAGACTGTCAGACGACCAGAGAGACAGATATTTTGGATAAACGAACAGAGAGACAGATGATGTCTCTTCCTGCGCCGATATGTAAACAGAATGCAAAGAGGAGGCGATGGAATGCAAAGATGGTAATTGAGGATGCACAGAAAATAACAGCTTAAGTGAAAATGGTTGACTGATAATGAATGAAAAGGAATTAGAAGAATGCGAAGAGGTAGTGCAGGAATGGAATGAAACGCGAAGAAGAAGATGACTAGGAGAGGACATTGATGAAAGTGAATGTAAAAAGGACAGCGAGGAATACAGGTGGAAGATGAAGGAAGGATTTACAAAGAGAGAATGAGAAACGCAAGGTGTTGGCAGACAGGACTGCAGGCGCCTTTCCTATTCACACACCCCGTAAGGAGGTCTCCACATCGTGGCTGGGAAGAGCTCCACTACATCTCCTCCCGGGACAATGTGCATTATGGGCTCACCTTTCTAATCTCGCCCGCTCCATCACCGGCTCGGCGGCGTCGTCATTAGCCGTTAGAGCGCCGATGGAGCGCGCACTTTACGGTCGGCGCGGCGAGAAATTATTACCGTCATCGCCAAACTAATGATTTGCGACGAACCCCCGGCTTTGAGGACTCTCAGGATTACACCCACGTAAACTACGAGTCTTAATGGTCCTACTCGGCCCTCGAAAAGCATACAGGTCACTCGGTATGATCTTGGTGCCTACGGAAGACCTCCCTCTTCTTTCTCAGTCATGATACTAGTAAAGTCTCTGCTCGTCTTTCCCTTTCGCTCTTCCATATACTTATTTGTTCTTACCATTCGTCTTTCCCACATCATCAAATTGATCCACAGTCACCCATGATAGAGATATGTTATACATTCCTCTCAGTATTCATTTTCCTCTCATCGTAACAACTGGCACATCCACTCCCTCATTCTGTATTGAAAAACTGACAGAAGTCCATCGATCACAAATTCTTCCCAGTAATTTGGTCATGCTGTTGACAGAACAAGTTTTCCGACACTCTGAATTCCAAAAAACATTCGGAAAAGCATGATCTCTGTGAGGAAGAATTACAGATCCGTTAGAATGATAAATGCGAGTTTCTTGCTAATCAAGGAACAAAGTTAAAGAGAGAGAGGAGAGAGAGAGAGAGAGTGAGTGAGTGAGTTGGGGAAGGGAGATTGCCAGCAACCATTCCTGTTTTCTGTTGCCCCCACGTCACATGCTATCAGCGCTCCCACACACTTCACCCGCGGGAGTACCCCCTGCCCTTGTCACCTCATGTGAACCCCTGTCCACACATACCCAGACATGAGCGTGAGTTACCACAATCACCTCCCCCTGTCAGCGCCACCCACCTCCTCTCCAGGCGAGCAGTGGCGCTGGAGATCGTCAGTGTGAATTAGTTCGCACTCATCATTGCCACAAGTATGCTCACCTGACACACCAATCCTTCCTAGCCTCCAGCATACAGTCTCTGCTGCTGCTAGGCACCTACCTACCACCTACCTGCTGTCGCTCGTTGCATGATAAGTTATAACTCTCAGCCCAAAACGTAACTTTTGCTCCCCTCAAATACCGACTCGGTGTCAGGGTTTACACTTAACATACGGGATGGCATTCCGGCCGTGCCACGCGCCGTGTTCATTGAATACTCCAGTTCTTGTCCATTTCGCGTTTGTTTACGGCGTTTTCATTCGGCATGCGGAAAAAAATCCACACTCCGGCGAGACGCTAATGCAATACGTATCCAGACAGTTGATGTCCTTCACAGGCTAATGTGCCTCTTGCCTGGAGAATCACGAGGATTCTGTTCGGTTAGTTTGGAGGAGGAGGTAATGTGTTGCAGGTCTCGAAGAGGGAAGAGTAAGCTTGAGAAGCAGCGCAACGAGTCTCTAATGATAGAAAATGGGATATATATATATATATATATATATATATATATATATATATGTATATGTATATATAAGACTCTCTTTTGTTGCGCTGTGTGGACTACGTATGACCAAAATTTACGTTAGGTTATTACTGTTATGGGAACTAAAGCCGAGTTCACTTTCCATGACAGCAACGAATGTACGTTAACGTTGAAATGAAGGCTATAGAACGGATCACTTCATGCTTGCAGCTTGAGTGTATGGACCGAGTGTATGTTGGTGTCGATGTGACAGCCACAGGCAGTGCCAACCGTAGGCTTAAGTGAGGGTTCTCCTGTTGCATGCAACAGAAGGGCCTGCTATCGTCATGGCCTGGTTTAGCTGTGTGAAGATATGCTGTCCCGTGTGAAACTAACTTAAAGCTTAATTTTGGACGTTTGCAACCCGCATTAACTTGTCATTTCATTACTCCTAATGTTAGCCTGAAAGTTAATTCTGTTTATATTTACTCCCGACCTTGTGAGTGAAGTTTATGTACTTCAAAAGCCGATGTATATTCCACAGTTTCCTTCCTAATTCCTCCTCTTCGATTAAGAAACAAACAAGCACGTCAGTTTTTGTAGTGATGATAATCTTGTGTGGGGGTACATCACATATACACTTACTGAGCTGAGTTGCTTTACCCAAATTATGTATAAACAGACCTGAAACAAACACTGTCATAAGAAACATTACTGTGTTTCGATTCTTATTATCCAACAGGTGTAGCTTTCTAGAAATCTACACTAACAGAGCTGTGATTATGGAAAAATATAGAAAATAAAAATCTATGCCATTTTCTCCAGATGTCTGGTAATCTTGTGTGTGTGTGTGTGTGTGTGCGTGTGTGTACCTTTGAAACAGATTAAGATTCATTGTTTCTCTGTGGGTGTGCGGTGAATGCATACTAATACATCGTAGTTAGAGAGCTGAATCGAGTGATTTCATAACCATAAATTCCTCCTGGACTTTCGGATGTGTTGGGAAGTCTCACTCACACTGCTGGCAAGAGATGTTGGGTTGCTGGGAAAGGCAGGCGAGAACGAATACTGGGTGGGGCTGGAAGTCTGGAGAATAATTAAACAGATGTGAGGTCCTGAGTATTCATTCCAGGAATTTTTTGTATTAAAACATCCAAAATCTGAGAAGGAATGTTTTTGCTGCCGCTGGTGTTTTGTTACCCCTAAAGCTGTTACATCCAGCAGTGAACACACGGTGGAGTTAACAGCCAAAGTAATTATTCTGTCAGGATAAATGTGATTAAATCTGGGTGAATGATTTTCCATGCTGCTTGTTACCGAGTTCAGAGTACCTCTCTGGTATTGAGTAGGTTTGTTTTACAATACCATTGTGTTGTTCCTAGCCCCATCCTGCCAACAGTCCGAATATATATATATATATATATATATATATATATATATATATATATATATATAATTTCTGACTATATATAATTTTGAATTTCTTTCCATTTTTCGCTTCAAGTTGGCGAATCTACCATATGGAAAAAGTACAGATTCATGTAATGAACTAACTTTATTATATCTGGAGTTTCAGTTACCTGTCAGGGTAGGGGGCGTCGGACAAAAGCCCTTTGTGACCCCGTGTAATCCTTTTGGCACTGCCTCTCCCAGGATTAACGAGGGGAGGCACAACGAATTAGCTGTTGTTAGCGACTAATGCTAGGTTTATGCAAGACACCGTCCGGGATTAGACGCGTCAAGCATTTTAAACGATTCTCTTAATTCTTTTTTTAGGAATTACGAGGGCACCAGGTGTTTCCTGGACACTCAAGGCCAAATTACCAGTGGGACTTTGCCCCAAACCTACATCCCGTCCTGCAGGTGTATTTCTATTGTGGTAAGACCTTCTGTCCCGATCCATTCCATCAACTGAAGTTGATGGGAAACAAAAAAGAATCTTGGACAGTTGCTTTGATGAAGACTGTGTAGCATCTGCTATGGCTTGAGCCCACTCCAGTGTGGGAGCTGAGTTGTTGGTATTTGCTTAGAGTTCGTAATAAAGGAACTTGAGTTGACCTCTTTCAGACGTAAAGAGGCGTTGATAACGAAACACAGAACGCCTTTACATATAACGCTGCTTGTATCTATCGGGAGGTACGTTCCGAACTTTACCGCCAGAACTTTATGCATTAGTTATGAAACTGGAAATACAGAACACTTAGAAGTAATGTGTTCATCGCACGGCAGTGGTAAGATAAACAGAAATGTTACCAAATGCTCAATGACAATGTGTGTGTGTGTGTGTCTGTGTCTGTGTGTGTCTGTGTGCGTGTGTGTGTAGGACCATGAGACCGTAAAGAGACCATCATGATCGCTTACAGAGACCAGAGCTCGTACATCCTGTACACTGCACGGTCCGCCCCAGTTCATGACAGTCTTCGCATGACCGGCACATGAATAAATCGCAGTCGAAGAGAATGACATCAATACCCTGATATTCTCGACAGTACACTGGGGATAATTCTGGAACTGCTGGGGGTCCGTCCGGGAGACTTATAAATCTCACTTTACACGCACTTACATCCCGCGTTGGTGTCATGGGCGTAAAGGACCGAGGATAATATGTTTGTAAGTAATGTCTCCGAGGGCTTTCAAGCACAAGCCATTACGCGACTCAATCTGGCCCCTTGAGTCCGCTCTGGAACGCCCGTTCCGCTGGGCTTTGGCCTTCGGAAGTATGATTTTCCTTTCGTATGTGACTCTGTGCTCTTCCGGACCCAGCCTTCCGCTGGTAAGAGTTTAATTCGTTATTTTTCTTCTGTCACAAGACTTTTCTTATGTAAACCGACTGACTTTTCGTTTTGCGGTAAGATTTATCTTCTTTCCAAAACTCTTGCTGACTTGGTGGAGGGGGGAACTTCCTTCAGCGTGGAACAGGTTAAATATTAAACTTTTCCTCTATGCTCTTTGTTTGTGTAATGATTTCTGTGAGATATTACCCATAGTTTGGTGTTTCATTTGCGCTTCATATTGTGTTCAGTTTGGGTCGCCCTACGTGAAGATGACTTAAAGAGAACGCAGCGGCAGACTGCTTAGATGCTTCTCTGTCTATGAGACAGAGCCCAAATAAGCCATTTAGAAAACCATATCTCTTAGAAAAGAGAGAGTTAAGAGATGATTTTATACAGTTATTAAAAGCTAGTAATGGCTTCGACAGTTTTGATCTAAGCAGCTATCCATGACTGGATGCAAACTCATAGGCAAACATCTTGCTTTGGATAACTTAAAAACTTATCCTTCAGTAGGACTGTTGCCATGCCCAACCTAAACCAACCTAACCTATTGTCTTCTTGTATTAAGTCATGTCTTCACACCCCATTCTTTTATCTTACTGTCATTATAAACTATTATATTAGTACTGAATACTGTTTGTGTATATTTTATTCCATGATTACGTATAGATATTATGACCATCTATCCTCAGTGGTCTTTCGCCAGTGATTATGTTTTATTCAAGGCCTGGCCTCGATGAAGACACCCACCCCCGAGACTGGAGCCTTGCAGACGGAAATAAAACATCACAGAGGCTTTTTCCCCTCGCTGCAGGAGTTGCAGCTGTTGTTGCCTTTGATCGTCGTAAAGTGTTGTTCCTGCTTTGATTTTATCCTCCTCCCGGGACACTAACATTCACACTTTTTCTTTTTTTTTCCTCCGCGTATGCAGATCAAACGTTCTTAGAGAAGCCTGGTGTAGTTATATAGTCCAGATGCAAGACAAAAGGTATAGTTGTCATGGCTATAGTTATGTTTCCCTAGAAAATAGACCATGCCAAGTGCCTTTGCACTGAAGCTGGACAGACCACCAACAGCAACTGATCTCAAGAGATATATTTCTCACTGAACTTCTTGGTCTTGCGTTTTGCTTCATTTTCCCAGCAGTTTTAAAGACGGCGGGAAACTTATCTTACAAGAGGTCAGCCTGACCGCGGATTAGACGTCCTAGAAATACGTTTTCGTAAGTCATAATGAAACTCGTGTTGTACATGTACTGAGGAGGTTTGTTTACTGAAATATCCCCATCATACATCTGGCATTGCCGTCAAGTACTGTATAGAAACTAACTGGATTCAGAGCGTGATTAATTTCCTCTGCTATATCATTCCGTGATACTTCTATAACACGAAACTTTCTATACCATAACGCCGGAGCCCGGACGACTTTGAAACATGGGTCGAAAAATAAAAGCTCTATTTAAGGAATAACGATCACAGGGAGATTTAGTAAAGCTGTCTTTTACTGGAAGGCCTTGCTGTTGGTGTAGTGTCTCATAATTCTTCATACCGTCTTCGCATTGGCTATACTTTAAGCTGCTGAATTACTGTAAATATCGACTACGCCGTCTTTACCGTAAATACGACAGTGAATTACGGCTCTTCTCGTAATCGTTTTTCATACGAAAATGCATGTAAATGAGACATTTAAAGGTTACTTTATGAGTGTCTGCAGTTCTTGTGGTATTTCAGTCGTTTCAAATCTTCTTTAAGGGAATATCTGAATTCGGTATACTGTCTGTCCTTCGTGTTTCCTTGCTCCGCTCTTTCCGTGAGCCACGCCTTCCGTCCCAGTCACGAGAAGTGTAAGAGACTTCAGCCGTCTGGTACACAAGCTTGACCATGAAGCGATTCTTTCGTCACTTTGGACTTGTACACCCTACTGTCTTCGTAGGATCTTCTCATTAACTCATTTGTGGGCCTCAAAGGTGAGGAAATTGACGTTGCCGACCATGATGCATCCTTAGGCCCACCCGGGGTCTGGTCCACAAAGGTTCGAATCCTGGGCGCGGTATTTGGCCTGCAGTTTGCCAAGGTGTTCATCCTCCTCTCTAGATTGGTCGATGAAGTTGGTATATATATATATATATATATATATATATATATATATATATATATATATATATATATATATTATATATTTTTTTTTT
>JAYMFT010279498.1:0-10511 GCA_038088735.1 Panulirus argus | reverse complement strand
CCCCCCCTCTCTCTCTCTCTCTCTCTCTCTCTCTCTCTCTCTCTCTCTCTCTCTCTCTCTCTCTCTCTCTCTTCCCCCATCTCTTACTCTGACCGCACTACTGACCCCTCTTCCATTCGTCTTGAGAATGAAATACAACGCAGGAACTTCGCTCATGGATCCTTACACTCGTATTTGAAGACACTTTCAAGATCTCTACGCACGAGACCCGAGGAGGAATCGAACTTTGGCATCTCATCACGAGTTTAGCCAGAGAGAAAGGATTCCTTCTGTTATATTTTGTACTATATCCAGGTACTGTGTTATAGATTTGGGTGTTACATCATGATCAAAGTATTGTATGATGGACCTCAGGTATTCTAGTAAAGATTTTCGCACTGTACTCTTCACGAAGCTGTGCAGTTATGGTTCAAATACTTTATAAAAGCTTAGATTTGTTAGTAAAGGTAAAAGTACTTAATGGGAGATTTAGATACTGTAATAAAAGCTGAATTAAGAGTGCTAAATTATCGTCTTGTTATTGTATGGGAGACCCAGGTTGTGTCGTAGCGATTACAGTATTGTTCGACGCATATACTAGTGTCAGGTTATAGTGCAGGTAATGTAAGAGCAAGTTACCTATTGTAATAATTCGGTATTGTAATGTAGTCCCAGGTGTTGTATTATGACTCAGGCAATATATTTCAAAAGATTCTGACAATGTATTAGAGATATTTGCATTGAATCATATATTCATGTATCATGTCATGTGCTCTTATCTATTCTGTTAATGGATTACCTGCTACTTGAAGTATTGCACTTGGCACTTCTTTTTTCATAAGGTGAAGGGGATTGCAAGCTGGGTATTGTATTATACTCTAAGGCAATGTATTATAGGTTGTATGACGAGCTTAACCTGAAATCTATCACGCCAGTTTTCTATCATTCCACCCTTCCATGACTCCAGTCTTACTAAAGTTCCAGTCTACCTTTAATTCTGTCCAGTATCCTGTGGTTTCCCATATATCTTCTGTAATGTGAATTCCTTATGTACTAAATTTCTTTAAATTCATTCTCTTATTCTCATTGGAAATTTGTTTATCGTCTGTAGAGTCCTCTTTTCCATTCAAGCAGGCATGATTTCCCTCATTCCAGTCTATTTCAGGAAATCCCTCTTCATACACTTCTCATGCAAAACTCTTCTGAATAATATACACTTTAAAAAATTCCTAGGTTGTAATGTGCACACTTATTGTCAAAGGTCAAAATTTTACAAATGTTTAAACCTAATTTTAGGAGCCTGGCCCCTGAAATACATTAGTAGGCTAACACCTAATACAAGAATACAGTACTTTTTGTTTTTGTGCGAAATGCTTCACTCCTTAAAGAAACTTAATAATCTCCCTATGGGAAACGCCCATAACCCTGTGCCCACATGTGTGTTTCAAAATGCGTGACTGTGAACGTATTTACGTGCGTATTCAAATGAGAACGCGCGTACGGAATTCATGGTCGTATCCAAATGTATAATCATGTACGCATATATGTGTGCGTATCCAAAACCCTAACCATCCATGTACTCATTTACTTGCATCTCCAAATGCCTAAACATGTACACTTCCATTGCTTATCCAAATGCGTAAATCCACGCACATATATATATGTGCATATTCAAATTTGTGACACTGTACGTATCTCTTACCATGTACGCATTTATGCGCGTATCCAAATACCTAAGAAACATGTAGGCATTTACGAGCGTACACAAATGAGAATCTGTGCACGACTTGGCAGGTCGTGCTACTGCCACGGAGTGGGGGTGGGGGTGGGAGTGGGGGTGGGGGTGGGGGGCAGGTTCCATACAACATGGCTACCCGCTTTATCACGCCATTTAAGAACCAACATTAAAAATATGGAACTGTCACCCATTGTTGCTTCGTACAGTGATGGGCGGCGCTAGTGGGAGGTGATGGGTGGTGGGTGATGGGTGGCGGTGGGTGATGGGTGGCGGTGGGTGATGGATGGTATGGAGTTGTGGGAAGACGTGATGGGGAGGAGAATCCAGTGGTATGTGTTGTACTTTGGTTGGGGGAGGAGTGTTGTGAGTGGAAGCGATGGAGAGTGTGAGTGATGGGGGAGTAAGTGATGGTGGCTGATGGTGAATAATAGTGAGTGATGAGTTACGCTGGGTGATGAGTATGAGTGGTAGTGGTTGATGGAGGATCGTGGTAGATTGTGGTAGTGAGTGCTTACCACAGCGTATGACATCTTACTGCCTGGAGACGCGAAAGGAATTATCATCAGACTGATTTATCTTCAGTAATTACGCTCCTCAATTACAATAACATATTTGATATACCATTTGAATTAAATCAAGGACATAACACTCTGTTTTGCTTTTCTCTCGGCACCAACAACATATCAGTATCTTTGTTAAAAAAGGGCATAGCAACCTTTAAACATTCTCCAAAATGATGCCCATTGAGAGGTTTTGGAGTATTTGAAGAAGATACACTCCGAGAGGACTCTCTGATACCCTAGAAAACTGTTCAAAACTGTTTCCACATGAACAGGATACATATTCAGAGGGAATTTCACATACCCTTAAAAGATATTTAGTTCTGTACCTTCACATCTCATGTGCAGTCTTTGGAAAGGACTCTGTGATGTCCTAAACGACGGTAGGACTCCCTGAAGCATATCCATGTAACCTTACGGAAGGATAACCGCAAGGACTCTTCCTTGCCCAATAGGATGCCGCGAAGCGCTTCGAAACATCCTGAGAAAAAACATCAGGAGAAGAGGTCATTAATAGCGTACCGAAGAAGCCCATAGTATCTTACGGGCTGATATCCTAGATCACTCTCTGGCACTGGGAGGAGGGGGGTGAAGTCCAGAAGGGGAACTTTTTAATATCCGACATAAACTCATAAGAAGGGAGACTGGGAGCTCTCCCAAATGCTACTCAAAATTATGAGTTATGAGAAGCGCGAAGTAATCCCGCCGGACTGGTCAGATAAAGCCATCATGCATACACTCCACCGCCTCCTCTTGCCCGACCTCTCTAAACCGGTACACAATGTCCCTCAGTCGGGTCAGTAACCTGCTATGTTCTGGGTGAACCCGATGGCTGAGTTTCGCCCTTGAAGTAGAGGGGCGGAAGCGTCAAGATAACCCCATCAAGAGTGATGGGTCTTTGTGAGGTTTTGTTTCTCGAGTGAAAGTGTTGGAATCGGGGGCATAAAGTGGTAGATACATGGCCGGCGGTAGGGAAGAAACACCCCTGCGATCGTCGGGTATTAGGCCGATATTCCTAAGACCTTTGCCGGGAATTGTGGCGTAATACAAGACTCAAGGTGAGACCCGGCCACCAAAATCCAGTCCTGTTCAATAGATGGAAGGTGGAATAGCCTTATAATCCTCCCCCCCTCCCCCCAAAAAAAAGCGTTGTGAAGGCGTTGAAATAAACGCGTCGGGTTCAACACATCCCCCCCCCTCCTCTCCCCCAGGACCACCCCCACCCCTCCTCCCTGCGACACGTCTTCAGCGTACACGTCTTCATCATCGTCAACGCTGCTCCTTTTTTTTCTCTCTCTCTCTTTCCGTGGTCGAGACGTCGAAACGCTTTTTTGCTTCTTGACAGGATAAAGAGCCTTGCTCCACATCTTGTTGTTGAGACACAGATCAAGACACTTAAAGATTTGAACGTCTGTGAGCCTAATGGTCTCTTGAGACTGAGTTCAAAACAATCAGGGATTTGAACGTATGTTAGTTTAATGTTTTCTTGATATTGAGTTCAAACCAGTAAAAGATTTGAACGTTTGTGAGCTTCAAGTTTTCTTGAAACTGAGTTCAAAGCAGCCGAAGACTTGAACATATGTTAGCTTTATGTATTCCTAAGAGTTAGATCGAGAACTGGAGAACTGAACGTAATTCTAAATCACTTTAATGTTCTCCTCATGATGGGTTCAGAACAAAACAGGTTTCAACGATTATCCACTTTGAACACACGGCAGCTTAGTTCAATGTTCCCTTGAGAATGCATTCAACACAGTCACAGATTTGAACGTAAGGCATCATAGTTCAATGTTTTCTTTAACGTGGGCTCAAAATAGTCAAGGATTTTAAGGTATGGCATCTCATTTGATGTAGGATGGAGGGAATAGCTGGTAAAACCTATCCTTGGGAATGGAATGGAAAGAATAGCTTACCAAAGCAAAATTCTTGAGGGACTGCATCAAGACAGTAAAAAAGATCTGAAAGTAACGTATCCCAATTTGCCTGAAGATATGGTCAAGAAAGACTGCTCGTTCCCAACCCTGTTGAAATGGAGCTCAAACGAACAGAAGACGTACGTGTTGATATAGCTCTAATTTGTTTCACACTATCTTAGGAAAATGATCACGGCAACGAAAGAAAATGAAAAAAGAAAACAAATGATTAGACAAGATGGATTAGACTGTCTTTCTTTAACTACCTTTGTAGAACATAATCTCTTCATTTCCTTTAATTCTCTCAGAAAATAATCTTTATGCCAGAAGTTTACGTGGCCATACCCATCCTGAATCTAGATTCAGCTGGTGTATCTCTTACGTCCAGTCAGTGGAAAAGGAATAAGGGGAAATTTAGTGTTCAATCTCAGTAGACATAAAGAGCCTGTTGTGTTCGCATCTGTGACACACACTGTCGGAATAACTCCTTCAAGTAAACACAGAGGCAGCCTTGTAGTCTACAGATCCAGCGTCAGGTGGCATGTAGGTAAACAGAACCCTAAGGAAACACATCCCCCCATTCATGTAGGTCCGATAGGACCTACAATAGGTCATGTTTTCTTCCCAGGAGAAACAAAGTATTATCACTCTGGAGATCATGATGCAAATTGTTTAAAAATGAAAAATAAAAATGCGATGATAAACCTCAAGTCTTTAGTTAATCATGCTTTATTCACCTTTAATCTACGTCTGGTGTATTCATCGTATCAAATAGTTATTGATTTTGGGTGTCAGTTCTTCATGTCGCTGAGTCCCCTGGGAAAAACCAGGCCCCCAAGGTCTGGTAAGGGTGGGTTTGTTCGTATCTGCTAAGGTAAAGGAGAGAGAGCGGGGGTAAGACCCGCCCGGGATATAGACACAATAGAGCGTCCCGAGCACCAGCACACTAAGAGGATCTAATCGCAATCGCAGGATTAAACCCCTTTTTGGATCCTGAGTTACGATGCGTAAATCACTTTGCCTCCACCATTTGCCAGGGGGGAGGAATGATAACGATTCCCTTGCTTATACGGCGGGTTAATTAACCCTATACACAAGACTAGATCAAGGAAGAATAAGTGATAAGTTGGCAATTCATGAGTTTCGAATGTGAATTATTTTCTGTTTCTTTTTCTATTTTTGTCTTTTTGTGGTAGAGTTATTATGTATGTTTAGTGATCTATTATTCTAAACGATTTTCTGTTTTTCCTTTTTTTTCTACCTCCTGTTCTGGCACCATCCTGATCTCCAACATCTCCAACACTAACACTGCATCATCACCACTACCAACAACACTGCTACCACCACCATTAGCACCACCATCAACACTATCCCTACCACAATGACGACCGAAACCGGTACTACCCGCCTGGGTATCGGAGTGTTAGCGACGACTGCACACTGAGCCAACACTTCCGTGGCTGTCAAGCTCTACTCCTTTAGCCCAGGTGGCTGTCTTTTCTCTCTGCCTCACCCACACGTAGGAAGGCTACTGGCAGTCAGTCCACAAACATACAATCTTTCTACCTCACACACATACAACACTTGACAACACGTAACTCACACGACTCGTCCTTCAAACGCTAGATATTATCTGCGATGAGCGTTACGCGATCACCTATCACCAACGCAACCACCACCACCACCACCACCACACATCAACATAACCCAGCCATCAGTACACACACACACACACACACACACACAACCGCCACCCTGCGCCAGGCATGCCACATCCCTCCCCCACGGGGATTATCCCTTCGGTTCCCGTGTCCTTAGAACAACAGAAGACCAGCTAAATCCGGCATGACAATAGCGGGAGGATGTGCGCCGCTTCCCGGTGTATCTCTCCCGCGCGTCGAGGTTTGAACCCCGGGAACTGAACGTCGGACATGCTTTCTCCCGAGGGACAACTCCTAAGCGCTCCTGACGTATCAAACGTCCCGCTGGCCTTCGTATCGTTTAAGCTATTGTCATTACGAGTCGAGTCCATTCTACTCTTCCTCTCATTCATCGTGAGAGATGAGAATCCTTTCGGGATGTTCTTTGTTTCATTCGTTACCTCTGTACTTATGAATGTTATTAGATAACCCAACTTAAGAGAAAATGGTTTATTTTCAATGACCTCGCTGGTTGATAAGACACTAAGGGCCACGATCCTCCTCTGAGAAGGGCTATTTTGCCAGTGGATGCATAAGAGTCACGACGTAATGTGCTGACGTGGTGGAGAGGTGTTGACCCACAGCACATGTCCAGACACCGAAGCACTGTGTCTAAAGATAGAGGCAAGAGAGGGGGCGCGAAGGGAACTGTTGACAGAATATTTCACGAAGAATGTTTCGAAACCAAGCCATATTACGATCAGCCGTTGTGCACATTTCGCTGAATGTCAGTTGTATGAAAAGACATTAGAGTAAACAAAAACGTTGAAAAGATACTATCTATTTCTTCCTATGGTACTGATGTCAAGTATTCAGTATTATCTGCAGTTTGACGCTTATTACGTTGCATTTGTAACTTGTTGAGTGATGTGGGGGAGGTAGGATGTTCGGAAAAGAGAATCAGACAAAGCTGATGATGATGAGGAGGAGGAGGAGTAGGAGGATGAGAGAGTGAGAGAGGAGAGAGAGAGAGGGGGGGGGAGAGGGGGAGAGAGGCGGGAGGCAGTGAGAGCATCGTAAGCAGGAAATCCTAGTGGCAGCATCAACAGCGGCCGCTCAACCAACCAACACTCCCGAAGCTATGAAAATGAACTTGACCCTTTGTTCCGGTCGTCTTTTTTATTCTCGTGGGGGATATTTTTCTTTCTTTCTTTCTTTCTCTCTCTTTCTGCTCGCTGGCGAGAACTTGACCTTTCTGAAGGTTGAAGGGGAACCAAACATCGAGAGGGAGGGGAATGACTGCTTGACGAAGAGGAGGAAGAGGAGGAGGAAGTAAAAAAGAAACGTCAAAAGTTTTATGCGTGGGGCGCTTGCATTTTTAAAGATCTTGCGATTCGGATAATCTCATTTGCCTTCGGCCGAACTGGCTGGGAAGCGTTGCCTCGCACGAACGTGACACACTGAATGAGAGAAGTGTTAAATATCAGACAGAAAAAAAACAAAAAACAAGTAGAAAGTGGCTGAGGAGGGGTAATATTTTTTTACCCCAAGTGCATCAATACCGTCTTCAGCATCTACTGTCTATTGATACGATAAACACACATGCTGGAGCCACGGGTGTGCTCGCGCAAGACTGAGTCACTGGGCATCGTTCGTGCGTATCTGGTGTCGTGACGGTAGAAGAAAGACGTCACTGATCTTCCCACCTCCCAGCTCAAAACGCAGACCACATTAGACATCTCGGTTTTGCGTATATATGCAAAGTGAGAATATACGATTGGTTGAGACAGTGAAGTCGTAAACACAGATGCAAGTATTTCTATGGAAAGCTGTGCGTATCCCATGTCTAGCTTGATGATAGTCTGTACGACAGTTTCCACCGAGCTGTTTTGGGGGCTGGGAGGAAGCACGTGTCAGCCCAGGGGGCCACAACTGCGCTGCCGGACCTATGATGAGGTCATGATATTTCTGGATTTGCACTTTGGTCTTTTATGCTTAAAGTCAGCAAGGGATTTTCATACGTAAGCAAAACACAAACACACACACACGCACACACACACACACACACACACACACACACACACACACACACACATTGAATTACATCACTTAATGTTCACTAATAAATGCAAGATGTATATGAACACAATACCACACTGCAGTTCAACCAATATATGACTTTATATCACGTAATGTTCAACGAATCACCACAAAATGTGTAATGTATAAAACCATAAGATTTGCTGTGCAAATCTTCCTGTACATTGTCGACAGACTTCACTCATGTGCTTATCCAAAGCGGGGAAGTATCCTGCCCTAACTTGATCTTAAGCTCTTATGTGGTTAATCAGCTTGTTGATTTTAGTGACACTCAGTTATGTAATTTCTCAACTGTGCATTTTCAACCGATTGGCAGTTCGAATTCAATAGCTTTCACTTTTGTTTAAATACACTCAAATCTAAATCAGGTGCAGTTTTTTTTTTATTATTATTGTTTTTGTCTCTCTTTACTTTACCTAAGCCAGATTTTTCCCTCATCTTCCAATCCCAGTTCGATTAGCACTTGTGTTTTGCTGTAAGATTAGAAATAACTTACAACCCAATTTTACCCGAGGTGTTTGTCTGTTTGTTTGTGTGTGTGTGTGTGTGTGTATCCAAACGAATCACAAGCTCTTTGTCAATGACGACAGCTCGTACAGAAGAAAGCTGTCTCAGTGTGTGTATCATTCCCTCAGAGTTTAACCCAGAGTAGACTAGAGAACACAACCCCTTCGCCTTCCCTCCCTCCACAAACACACCTGGCTTAGACTATTGCGTGTGTGCATGCGTGTGTATGTATGTGTATACGTATACATATAGGAGTAAAAATAAGGCTTGTGTATATACAAGGCTAAGAGACCACCGCCACACGCAAATACTAGTAAATCACACACACCAAATGAACAGGTCAGTTCACTACGCTGTATCTTATCTGTGGATCAAAGATTAAATAAAGCGCCTTCGTCTCACACCAGACCGATAGATAATTAACACACTGGCACCAACTACTTAGTTCGTGGGGAGGGTATATTAGCCGGAAGAACACTGCCATCTTTATTCCCAGGACCCAACCGTCCCTAGAGATTCTCTTCTTTTTCTACTCTGCCTCTCTAAGACAAGCTCCTTCTCTCTAGCGAATTGCCTCGTGCGTCTCCCCCATCCCAGCCCAACCCATCTCTCCCTTCGCTGTTCCACCATCATTATATCCGTCATTTAGCCTCTTTGTTATCCGGATTGTTGTATTAATATCCTTGGGAAATGTCGGGCAAACACCCCTGCGTCAGGAGCGTGCAAGACCTGCCGGGGTACAATGCGAGATCCCCTCCTTTTTTTTTTCATTGTTTTCCTGGGTTCTTTGTCGTCCACATATCGCTGGAGTTGGGCCATTGTTTACCCTCATGTTTGGGGGAGGAGAGGGCAGGGTAGGGTAGGGTAGGGTAGGGTAAGAGGGGGTATTATTAACGGCGCAGGAAATAGTCTGCAGCGGGATCCGAAAGAACAATAAAGAGGCCAGGAAGTCTTGGGTTTCACCGCTTTCGTAAACCCTTTGGGGCATGTCTTGACTACCGCCGGCAAGATGTTTTCGCAACACGAGTGGCCAATTTCCTCGATATTACCAGCCCCACTCGGGTTAAGCGTGAGTCTGAAGAATGAAACACAATGGCCGCGAAATCTGAAAATAATTGAGAACTATCGGGTCTCAAGAGCCGGAGTGTAAGGGATGTGAAGGAGGGCAAGGCGGCCTGCAACAATGGCCTCCTCTCCCGCCCCAGCTGTGTAAACAAACCGCCTCCGTTCACATCCGCCATCTTTGTTGAAGAAGCCGAGATAACCACTCTTTCTGTACACCGAATTAGGACCTTTCCCGCCAGTTTTCGTGGGGCCGCGATAAAGATCATGGTCCGAGGTTGATTCTAGGATAAATGTGTTTCAATTTATAAAGAAGCTCCCGAGATGGGCGATTTGTCTTGTGAAGTGACTCGGAACAAAAGGAGCAATGTTCTTATTTCCTTCGAAGTGGGAACATTCTGGCCACACAGTTGGCTGTACGTGTTCGTTTCGTCTACTCTAACTACCTCCTTCCAAAGAGAGGGTAAAGAGAGGGTGAAGAGAGGACATAAAGAAGAAGAGAATATATTAGGAAAAGGGAGAACTACCTCTAGACAAGAACTATCAGATGACAGTAAAGTGAAAGCACACAGGGGAAGGAATGGCATCAGTTCTAACAAAAAACCTGTATTTTATTATCATCCGTCGTCGTTCCAACGGCTGGATGATAAAGGATGATTGTGGAGACACCGAAGCTGTTGTACAGAGGACGTAACTGGACTCTTGCTGACCCAAGCAACCAAGACAGACCTCTCAAACCTGTCTCCACACACATACATATAATGCATTTATATCTACTTTCTCTTCTTTTCGTCTGCCTTGCTATTTGTCTCTATGTGGATTTCTATCTGTCTGTCTGTTCATTTTTTCTTTTTTTTTTATACATATTCGCCTTTTCCCGCATTAACGAGGTAGCGTTAAGAACAGAGGACTGAGCCTTAGAGGAAAAATCCTCCCTTGGCCCCTTCTCTGTTCCCTTTTTGGAAAAGCAGAAACTGGAGGGGAGGATTTCCAGCCCCCCGCTCCCTCCCCT
>JAYMFT010279487.1:0-10511 GCA_038088735.1 Panulirus argus | reverse complement strand
TATATACATAAAACTCAGCTCTGTTAAGAGAGCTTTAAATTTATCGGCCTTGGAAGAGAGAAGAGTGAGGGGTGACCTGATCACATCCTTTAACTCTATAAGACTGATGGACATCATACATAATGAACAGTTGTTCTAGAGATAAAGGGGTGTAGCAACCAGACAACATAACATGAAATTGAACAAGAAACTTGTCAAAAAAATATGTAAAAAAAGTACTTTCATAGTGATAATGACTTGGTTAGTGCAGACAGCATACATAAAATTGAAGTTATATTATAGTAGGGAGTTTTCAAGAGATGGGACGCCATAAGTGTAAAACTCCCTCACCATATAGTGCTGTTGGTAATTACACACACACACAACACACACACACACACACACACACACACACACACAGACACACACACACCACACAGACACACCCATAATGTGTGTGGTAGTATGTTTTTCATTGGCTTTCTGCATGTTGTTGTGATCTTTATAATTTTCCAAAGTAGCAGAGAAGAGCAAGGGATAGTAACACACTTGCAATAAGAACCCTGCCATAGCCGTAGGTCGTATATCTTGAAAGGTTGAATATAATACGAATAACTGAGGTAGAAATATATAAAAAAAGAAATGTAACTTTTTCAAACTGCTGGTGTTTGTTGATGATATTGTGATAAGATCAGGAAAATATTTAGTAGAAGTAAAGGATATGTGTACTTTAGTCAATTTCGTTTTCTTGGTCTGTTGTTGTTTTTTTTATGCAATACTGGATTCAGCAAAATCTTTTATTTTTTATTTTTTGCTGGAGCACTTGTTTTGAATATTTTTTTTCTATATACGGGAAGTTTATAGTTTTCGATGAACATCAGTCACGTCGTAGATGTATCAGGAAGCACGTAGGTACAACAGGAGGAGGGTTTGGCTGCAGATAGGGAAGAGCGGGTGTGGGCTTAGAGCATCATCACTATGTCTTGTGAGCCACACACACGACCTTGCTGGACCCAACCGCAGTGCTCCGTCTTCACCCCCCCCCCCACCGAATGCGACCAGTTATGTGCCCTAACTGGTAAGCTGAATGTATTTCTGATTCTGGCGAGATTATGAGACGTCTCAGGCATATAAATTTTAGCTCCTTGAAGGAAATGTGTATCTTGTTATTACACTGTGGCGCGTTGATCAGTCCTAATGAGCCAGCCAGCACAAAGGTAAACAGTGCCTCTTGCTGTCGTGGCCGCTGACTGGTCAAGCTGGGCCATACTTGCTGCTGCAGTAATGCTTGCAGGAATGTGTACTGGAGTGAGTTACATCTGGCGTGTTTGTGACAAATGGCGGCTTATGCTGGTGACATGGTGACTGTTGCCGCTATCCAGGGGTCCTGAGCACAAACACAGTGTGCTACTGGTGTCAGTTTTAAAGCTGTAAAGCCACATAAGATGTTGGACCACAACTAACATGAAGTTATGAATGATGGTCACAGTGATCGAGATGGAATTCTTCCTGTAGCCGTCTTGCAGGAGTTTAATGCGGTTTTGGTGTCGAACTGTAACCCGGGGTTGAGGGGATCTCAGGTGGCAGATGACGGTGATGGTGAGGATGATGCAGCAGTTGCGTACGAGTGTACCTGTAGGTTTGTGTGTGTGTGTGTGTGTGTGTTTGTGTGTGGTTGAGGTTCTGGTGCCATAGTTTTGTTTGTGTAGTGAAGGTGTGGCTGCCGAGTGTTATTGGCTTAAACATGTCAGTTGGTCGTGGTGTATTGTGTGGTTGTCTCTCAGAGTATTGATGTGAGTCAGGTTATAGACGTGTCTTAGGTTGTTGACGTGGGTTTGGTTGTAGAGGTGTAGCTTGTGGCTGAGGACATGGCTGTGGGTGAAGCTGTAACCGCGTGTTTGTATGTCAGTGTGGGTTTGGTTGTGGACACAGGTGTGATAAATATCGTGCTGCACGTAACGTGGAGACAAATTTTACGGACCTCCGTGGTGTACCGGTCAGCCCTGCAGACCTTGACGCATCTACAGGACGTATGAGGTCGAATCCGCAGAACACTCGAACCCTGATCAAGGCAGCCCGTCCGCAGTGGACTCCATTCTGTAGCGCCTGGTCGATAAAATGGGGACTTGGTTTAGGTTAGGATATATATATATATATATATATATATATATATAATGTATTGCAATTGGTCACAGTGGTGCGCACGATCTAGCATTTGCTGACAGCCACGAGGAAAATGAAACACGATTAGACCCAATTGCACTTTCCCGTAATGATCACCTGGTCAGGGGAGATAAAAGTTGTGATTATTACACGAAAGTGCACTTAGGGCTTATTGAACGCATCTAGTCGACAAAACTTGCCGTAAGAAAGCCTATGTAATGTAAGTAATGAAATTATGTAATGAACCAATTTTGTAACATCCTATGTAATATTAGTTCAATGGGTTCTGAGAAAGAACCTCTGCTACCTCTGTGATCCTTTTGCGCTATCGCTCACAGGATGAACGTGGGGTACACAGTAAATCTTTTGGTGATTCCGGCACAAATCAAATTGTATGGGTGCATGTGTGTGTTTGTTGATACGGCCGGGAGTGTACGCTTTGGCGTGGGTGTGGGCGTGTGGACCTGGGGATAGACGTGTGTGTATATGATTAACTGAGGCGGGCTGCGCTCCCTCTTAAGTTTACCCTCTTCATTCTGTGGTTAATGGACAGGATGACAAGTAATTCTGATTGTCCTGTGTAAGAAACTGACGTTGTTTGGAAAGCGCCATCTGCGTCACGGGTTAAGCCTTTGAGCACGACGGTACTAACCTTAAGCACGATGGGCACGAACCTTGATTACGGGGCCGTGGCCTCTGACCTAACCTGAGTAGGGCTTAGGAGTTTGAGTGATAGTGTGCAACACGAAAGAATACGTGGATAATTTCAAAACAAAATAATCTAAAATCCTGTGACGCTCGACTCGTGTTCTTTTAAAGCGTTCGTCGCAATTTTCTTTGAATATTTATTTCTTTTTATTGAAGCACTATGATCGTTAAATCCGGCACAGCCCGCAGGCCGCAGAGTATCAGGCTTAAGGGCCTCGCTCTCCGGCAAGGACTGTTGCCCTGAGCTTGACTGAGTCGCTCGCAGCACCGACGGCATCCAGAACCCTCTAGCCCCCTTGAGAGCACCGAGAAGTAGTATACGTGCGGCGAGGAGCGTACGGCTCAAGGTGAACCTGTTGATGTTTCTTTCGTGCATCCTTATACAGATCCACCCTCAAGCTCACGATGCGCAGCCTCTTTACCAGCAATGCCAGCTTCAACATCACAAGATTCTTGTGGTGAGGTCTACAAATATGCCATGGGCTTCGTAGAATTTGGCCGAGGTTGAGAAATGTTTCCACATAAACTGCACAGACACGTGGCAACACAAGATGCTTCCAGATATCCAGGCGGGACTGCGCTGCCCTAGTTCCAAAATTTTGCCCCAGCAAGTTCTAGATTATCCAGGAGACGGCCCCTGTTTCTCAGGACGGCTGGATTCTACTACTTTGTTTACTTTGATGGCAAATTAGGAACTGATGTACTTTAACACGCAACGCTGTCATTTCAGACAATAGTGGTAACCCTGACACACACACAGTCGGTCTTAAATGTCATACATTTTGTGAGGTTCTTTTGAGTGAAAATGTAATAAAACGCCGATAATATTGAGTAGCGTGTAAAGCGTAATGGTGATTTATTTTCGGACGTCACTTAATCAGGTTAAGTACTTACTTTATCTTCAAACTGTGCGGATAGTCATGGACTTGACCCTGCTCGCTGTGCGTGGGGACGTGACATCAGAGACCGCCTGTGACCACCAGTAACCTTCGCTGGTGTCTTGTCACGCTCTCTCCCTCTTTGATTATCCTGAAAACAAAGGGTCTTCAACTGTGCATCCCGATACGACCTGAGAGTAAGATCCGTTCTAGGTTTACCGTGCAGCGGAGGCGCACTCCGGACAAACTCCCTCGCGTCCTCTAGCCTGCTGCAGTGTTCGGTCAGGCAAATCTCACTCTTGCGCCACGACCAACAGTTACTTTACCTCTTGTTGCACACCGAGGGAGAAGAAGTAACCCCACCCTCCCTCCTCTTCTCCCAACGGCTCCCCTGATCGTAGAGCTGCGCGTGTAACCTCCTGTTTGGGATTACTTATTCGTACATTCGTATGATGAGGGTGCATTTGCACTCACGTGGCTCCGTTGTTTATCCCAAGGCTTATTATCATTTACCCCTATGGATTTTTTAGTACGACTTACATTTACTTCCTCTTCTCTTACCTTGTTCACAGTATCCACCAGAGAGGGAGGTAAGACAGAGAGGACAGAGAGGAAGAAGATGAAGATGAACATAGAGGCAACAAGCAGTATCACTGTATTAGCACGAAGCGCCTGTAGGGCAAAACATACGTTTGTTCGACCTAAAGATTAGTTTATGACAACAAATTGTAAGTCTCCGCATGCGGAGTACTGATGGTGTGTAGGTTGTCCTCTTCGAACTAAATCCATGAGATCTCTTTTCCCTACCAGAACCACAAACATCCCCAGTAAGACCCAGTAGTATGCTGTTTTTTTATTCAATTATATTATTTTGTATTAATGTCGATAATAGCTACGTCCACATTGCTGAAGGCTACCCACTCGACTTCTAGATTTGTCTTACTTTTATTGTATCATTTTATCGTTTTAACCAAGTGGTCTCCCGAAGATGTTTTTCGGGTAACGTTTGCGAGCAGAACTCTACGGAGCATTTGGTACTAGTCCAAGTATCTCTTTACTGTGTATGATAGAAAGGCCGGAATGGAGATCTAGTAGACAGTGCGACTTACGGTACCCTCGAGTCTGACAAAGTATGTTGATATTTTACAGTGGGAGTCTTCAAAGCGTAGGCTCAAGAGCTTCTCAGACGTGTATTTCAATGTTCTGTGATTATTTTCTTGACTTTGTCTTTGCTAATTGATGTTAAGACCCTCAGGAAGATAGCTGATTTAGGCAAGGTTAAGCACGTGACTAGGAGGAAGAGGGCATTCCCGGCATCCACTTCATTGATTATATTTTCCATTCTTCTTTGATCCTCCACCTTCTTCTCCAAATCGGTACGGATGGCCTAGAAACCAGCAAAATGCTGTCTTCAGGGTTGATAGATGAGGTCTGCAGGAAGATTTGCCTTCTTCTTCGACGGACTGAGGTACTCAGCAGTATTTACCAAGGTGCCATTTGTTCAGCTTACTGAACAAAGTCTGTGCAGTTGTTGTGGAGGCTTGACATAAGGAGAGGGGCTAATGTGTCACCTTGACTGACGTGTTTGGCTGATTATGCTTGTCTAAATGCCTTTGGTGGCTCATTGTAGGAAAGAAAGAAGTTTAGGAAAGTACTAATGGGCAGTTCTCCTAACGGCCACACTTCTCACCAGACTGAGAGGTTTCTTGAAATCCAATTGCATCAAGGCTGTCGTGTGGGTGCGGTTACAGATGCAGGCTAGCGCTGCACTTAGGTGGGGTGTTAGAGCCAAACTCTATCGATCTGTCAAGTAGCATCATCACAGCTGACGCTCCTGACATCTGCCCTGGATGACAGGCCGCGGGGAGGGTGTTGCCAGCAGTGATCTGTGTGTGATAACACCACCCATTTTCCTTTATTTATGTACGTATGTATGTGTGTCGTTCATTTGTCCTCCCTTCCCCCTCCCCCCCCCCTTTTTTTTCCCTCACTCTTTCTGATCTTCGTCTAGAGTGTGTAATATTAACATGGCAGACAATTCCTCATTAACGTCTTTGACATAAAACTCTTCCACCTTGTAATTAGGTACAACTTATCCTTGCCTGTCGAGAATCAGACTACTACTTCCACAGGTTTTTCTCTTCGTAAAGTTGACTCGGGGGCTGGCAAGTCAATAAGTGTATCAGTGGGCCCAGAGTTCCTCCTCGAGGTCTCGTTTGATCACGTCTCGTGTCAGCGCTTGGAGGAGTCGGGGGTAGTTTTAAGACGGCGTCTCGCTCGCTTAATCAAAACAGTTTTCAGGATGTTACGCCAGATTTTCCCCCAGCGAATCCCTCCCAGAGTTGGTAAGTCTTTCATTACGGGATATTTGAGTGGACTCGGCCGAGCAAATGATCTCCGATTCTTTCGTCCAGTATTGGGGGCCGTCAGTTCCTTTACCTGCCTCAGATCTGATCTGATCTGCGAGGCCAGTAACCCAGAAAACCCATGTTGGCTCCCTGGAGGTAAATACTGTGTGCTCCCCCCCCTCCTTCTTCCTCTTCCTCCTCCTCCTCCACCGCCCCGTGCAAGTATTGCCAAAGTCTTCCCTCTGCCCTTCTCCAGCCAGTGTCGAGAGTATTTTTTCAAACGCCTCTCCTTTTATCTCTCTGGATACCTTGATCATTGTAGATTGCTGTGTTGTACTTGATAAGTATTGCTGTATTTCCGGTCGACAGATATGAAAGATTTGACGATGTATAAATGTTGTCGTGTTTCTCGTGATACCATCGATTTATTAGAAAAAAAAAAAAGAGAGTCGGTCGGTCGTGTGAGCGATTCCCCCTTGCGGAGAGGGAGCTGATATAATTGATTCAGGAGGGCGGCTCATCAGCGTGTGCCGTCTAATGGCTCTGATGGAACAACTCCGTCCGGGTCCTACTGGGAGCTGCTCTGCCCAGCTCTTGTCAGTGCGTCTTGCTTTTCCCGCGACCGCTTGATGCTGCTGTTGCTGCTGTTATCAAGGATGTCTTAGTAACTACAGCTGCTGTGCTCGTTTGTCTCCATTTGAACTGCCCATATTGATCTTACGGGCCATTGTCTTTGTCTCTGTTGCTGCTGTTACTGCTGCTTCTACTGAGGCGACTGGTGCTGTTGTTTTTGCTGCTGCTGCTGCTGTTACCCCAGCTGCTACGCCTTCTTTTACACGATCTTTTGTCTGTGCTGCTGGAGTCAGTTTCTCCTCCTGTCTCCGTTGTTGCCACAGTTGTAACATTGCTGATGCTGCCGAGGTTTATTAAGGACTAATGGGTTTTTCCTCAAGTCGGGGGAAGGGAGCGCTGTGTGTGTGTGTGTGTGTGTGTGTGTGTGTGTGTGTGTATTTGGCCTAGAGGGAGACTCTTTAAGATCGTGTTTCCTTTCGTGATTTATATTTTCTTCCTTTTTCATTTACATTTGTGGAAATAGATTGCCAATTGTAGAGAATGTGTAGTGGAACTTTATTTGTAGATTGGTGCGAAATTTTCCAAGCGTCTCAAATGTGAAGGTTTGTCTGTGTGACACTAATGGTTTCTGAGTATTCACTATTATTGTCGAGACGCATCCCGGTCATCAGACATGGGGTTTTTGTAAAAGGTTTTGCCCCAGCACGTGTTCGATCGTGATTCATGTTTTCTTCATCTATTGCAGACAGACATGCATAACACAGAGAGAGTAAAAGAAGGCCTTAATATAATTATTTTCTAGGAGAAAGTAAGCTAAAGGTATATGCGTGTGACACGGGTTTGGGAGTCGACATCGTCTCTAATCTGTAGCCAGAATCCCACATTAGGAGAATGGTAAAGGAGACCAACTGTCTCCTAGCAGATATTAGAACAGCATTTAGATACGTGGATAAGCAAGTGTTCAAGAATCTCTTTTCATCCTACTCGAGGCCAAAACAAGAATCTGCTCCTTGCGTTCGGTCACCATACCTAAGGTAACACAAGGAACTAATCGAAGAGGTCCAGAGGCAGGACAACAATTGAGGGAGGTCAGTACAGGGATAGGCTACAGGCCTTAGGTTTGTTCACCACGGAACAGAGAAGAGTTATCTTTTTCCTTTTATGTTGACGGCTCCAGTCACGGACACAACTCCATGTCAAGGACGGGCCTTGACTGAAATATAGATAGAATTATGAAACGGAAAAAGGAAAGACTAGAGAAATTATTTACGAATTTTGGAGGAAGTGAAAAACCTGTCTTTTAAAATGTGCCTGGTCATAGTTATTGGGAAAGACATTGGAAGGTAGAGACTTCCAAAACTTCGACGTGTAGGGAAAGAAGCAGGAATCAAAACGGCCCACTCGGCCACACAGTAATCATGTGAAGCAGCAGCTTGCAGAGTATTTTAGAGGCAGACTTAGCTACTCCTGTAATGTGGGGTTTCCGAGAAAGAGTGGATGTTACAGTAGTACCAAATATGTTCATTGAGTCAAGAGGTGAAATTACAGAACCGTCAAAGGAGAGACGCTGTATGACCTGATTATAACCTCTTAAGTTTTTAAACCAGAATGATGACGTAGTGAACAGATCATGGAAAGATGTGGCTGTACAGCAACCAGAGGGCATAACATGAAATTAATCAAGAAACTTCTTAAACTACATGTAAAGAAATAATTTTATAGTTTGAGATTGGTCGAGGAATAGTTTAAACTGAATGAGGAAATGGTAAATGCCGACGGCAAGCAGAAGATTAGAAGGTTGTATGATAGGGAATGTTAAAGAGCTGGGACCCCACGAGTGCAAAACTCCTTCTCCGTACAGTACATATGTGTAATTATACACACACACACACACACACACACACACACACACACCCTGGCGTTCCTCAGGTGGGTGAGTTCTGGCGGTGTGATGTGGGGAGAGGAGGAAGGCGGGGCGTTCACTGGTCCCACTTGGCCTAGCGGGCGGCGGGGAGTTGATTGATCGTCGGCAAATTGCTTTAGGAAGATAAAACGTTGTGGACTACGGCTGCTGGGTGCTGGATGACGTCCCTGGTGGATGATGGCGCTGGCGGAGGATGACACTTGTGGGTGATGTTGGCGGTGGATGATGGTACTGATGGATGAAGTCGGTGGTGGATGATATTTCTGGTGATTGATTTTCAGTGGTGATGGATGTTACTTTGATGGATGATTGACTGTTGGATATTATCACTGTTGGATGCTCATACCGGTGTTACCGGACTCCGCCTGCTCGACGTTACACCACAAGTGAAAAGTCACCTTTGGCTAGGCTGTATCATTGGCAGTACGGCCTCGTAAAAGAACTGTTCACTCCAGAGGAATCTACATTTCCCTGCTGCTGGAAGTAGCGCAGTCGTGAGCTGTAGGAGCCGTAAGAGAGGTCCTGGGGAACTCCGGGACTCTAATAGAAATTGATCTTTGGACAGTTAGAAATAGATAAACAATGATCCATTTTTGATTATGTATTTGCACTGTATGCGGAGTTTAGCACTCGTGGGGCCCTATCTCTTAAACTTTCTCTCCAATGATACTGTTTGTTTAATTTCTGTATTCTTTCCACAATTACAGTTTCATTATTCGCAGTATTGCCTGAATCCACCTCTGTCATATTATAGAAATATTTCTGTAAATCTTTTTCCAAAAAGTGTTCTGCTTCATTTCTTTGCAGTTTTCGAAGAATTTTTCTTTGTTGACTTCATCAAGCAAAAAAAATCTTGAAGGTTGTCACCAGGTCACCCTTTACTCTTCTCTCTTCCATGGTGAGCAAATTCAAGGCCTCTAGCCTTTCCATGGAACTCAGCTCCCTTAATTCGAGAACCATCTTTCTTGCGCCGTCTGGACCTTCTCGTTTAGCTCTTTGTGCTTCTTTAAGCGCGTTGACCAAACTTGAGAAAAATGTTCTGTTTCCGGCGTAGTGTAAGACTTGAAAAGCTTGATGACTATTTTCCTATATACATAGTTGAATGCAATTTTGATTATTGCCAGCAGACAGTTTCTCTCCTTCACTCTTCTCTTGAGATGGGATCCTGATGACGTCAGGTTAGGGTTGCTGTCTACTCCCTCCAAGTCCCCCTTACACACAGATTCCTGCAGCTTATGTCTTGCCAGATGATATTTGTATCGAGGCCTTGTGCCACCGTATCCTACCCTCATTACCTTGTATGTACTCGGGTTGAACTTCACCAATCATGTATCACAACAGCTTTGGAACTTGTCTAGGTTCGCTTGTAATGAGATGCAGTGGTCTTCGCTGGTTACCTCGTTTATGACTTTGGTATCCCCCAGAAGTATATTCAGGTAGTCATTCCTTCTGGCAAGACATTTACATGGATCAAGAAAAACAGTGGTCTCAGAATATACCCTTGGGGCACTCCTTTGGTCACCTCACACCATTTGAAGAGGGCTCCTCTAAAATTCGTTTTGTTTCTTTCCACCAAAATAATGTTCTGTCCATCGAAGTAGTCTTTCCTTTATTCGTGCTTGTGTGTGTGTGTGTGTGTGTGTGTGTGTGTGCGGGGCGGGGACATTTTCTTTAGTTTTGAAATATCCTTGATATATTATCCACTATAATGAAATAATAATAAACTGTTTAAGCTGATAAGATGAATTTCGTAGAGTTGCTAACACTTTACGTTTTAGACTACACTGCCTATGTGAGTCAGATATCAGATGAATTTTAAATTGATCGATAGTATGTTTCACTGTTCCAGATTCATATGTCCTTAGTTCGTTACCTCTTACTGTAGAGAAAAAGAATATATATATATATATATATATATATATATATATATATATATAT
>JAYMFT010279476.1:0-10511 GCA_038088735.1 Panulirus argus | reverse complement strand
GAGAGAGAGGGAGAGAGAGAGAGAGAGAGAGAGAGAGAGAGAGAGAGAGAGAGCGGAAGTCTGGGGCTAATCTTCAGGCAG
This sequence comes from Panulirus argus, assembly GCA_038088735.1. Lineage (NCBI taxonomy): Eukaryota > Metazoa > Arthropoda > Malacostraca > Decapoda > Palinuridae > Panulirus > Panulirus argus. Next base: position 10,430 of record JAYMFT010279476.1, on the reverse strand, counting down.
GGGTTCGTGCGTGGCTTATGATGTACGCGAAATTGCTGCAAGAGATAACGGGAGATATAAGGGAGAGAGATAAGAAGAGATGAGTCAGATATATGAATGAGATGGGGAGACATCCACGAGGGAGGCAAGAACAGCGATGGGGAGACATCCAGGAGGGAGGCAACCAAGAGGGTGGCAGGAACGGTGGTGGGGAGACATGTGGTGGGGAGACATCCTGAAGGGTGGGTTGAGATGGGGAGGGAGGGGGGACAGGACAGGAACCAAAAGAACACAGGAAGAACAAAAGAACAAGTTCGTGCTCAAATGTTATGATCCCAACGTGATGAATATCAGGATGGTACAGTGATGATGGTAATGATGATATGTCATGATGTGTACGGCGATGAGGGTCAATATACCACATAGAAGATGATGACGCTGTTGTTATTTAATGAGTAATGAGTAGAGTGATGCGTGACATGATGCTACAGTGATAATGATAATGATTTGCTGTCATGTCACGAGTATAGTGATGAGTGTCGTGACGATACATGGATGATGACAGTGATGTTTTTATGTCATGATGAGTACAGTGATGAGTTTCATTATGTTAATGCTAGGGAATACAGAGGAATTCATGATGACAATGATGATGATGATGATGATGATGAAGATGGTGATGATAATGATGGTGATGCTGCTGCAGACGATGATGTTGCTGGTGCTGATGGTGATGATGTTCTGAATGGTGATGATAATGTTGTTGGTTCTTGTGTTGTGATGATTTTGATGATGACGATGATGGTGACGATGTTATTGCTGCTGATGGTGATGATGTTGTAGGTGCTGATGGTGATCCTATTGATGATGCTAATAACTACGATGCTGTAGCTACTGATGGTGATGATGGCGTTGCTGTGACTGGTGATGGTGACGCTTATAGTGATTTTAATGTTATTGTTGTAGCTGATGGTGATGATGATAATGGTAATTATGGCAATGGTGGTTGCCGCTACTGCTGCTGTCCGTGATGGTGATGATGGTGATGCTCCTTAAGGTGACTGTGTTGTTGCTCCTGATGGACATGTTGATGATGGTGCTGATGGTGAATACGACACTGTTGGTGATGATCATGTCGCTGTTGATGGTGATGATGTTCTTGCTCCTGATAGCCATGCTGTCGCAAATGATCATGTTGATGGTGATGGTGATGTTGTTGCTACTACTTGCTCGTGTTCCTGTAATTGCTGACGGTGATAGTGACGATGTTGTTACTGACGGTCATAGTGATGATGTTCTTGTTGCTGATGATCACGTTGCTGTTGCCGGTGATGGTGATGATGCTTTTGCTTGCTGATGATTATCCTTTTTTTTCTTTCTTTTACGTTGGAGGCACCAGACACGGACAAAAGTCTACATCAAGGCCGGGCCTTGATCGACACAGAGGTTTATGAAAGGGAAAAAGAAGAGACACGGAAAAGTTTTTACGAGTTTCGGAGAAAATGAAAAAAAAAGTCTTTTAAAAAAGTACCATGAGAGGGAAGAGAGAGTCCCAAAAAGCTCTGGGTTGTAGAGAAAGATGATGACGATTGTGATGATGTTGCTGCTGCTGCTGCTAATGATGATGATGATGATGATGATACTACCACTGGAGATGATGATGACACATGCAGTGCTGTATGGCCGTGCGCCAACGAGAAGCCCGGGGAGCGACGTGTGTACGTACGTCCATTCTCTGCTCTTGATCACGTAAGCTGTTGGTACAAGCAGTGCGGGGACGGACGAGCGTGTCTAGCAATACTCTGAGGACGGTGGTCCGACCCTTACCTGGTGTGGTCTTTGGGGATCACCTATACTCCCACGGCCCTGGCTGGGCCCCCAGGCTGGGTCCACCAAGCTGTCAGCCACCACACCCTGCCCTGGGCAGGTACACTGCGGGAAAAATACGCATCCAGGACCCTCTCACACTTCACCGGTGTACATTCCAAGCTGCATCTGATGGATGCAGACGAGGCGCTAAAGACTCTCGGGCACCCCGGATGTTCAAGGTGAATTGGAGGCGTAGTAATTCACCGTTTTCCACGCTTGTTTGTTCTAGTGAGGAGTTATTTACGAGGGTAAGTTTGGAGCCAAACCTTTTTACAATTTCTCCCGTCTGCGCTCCACGGAGTACAGATAGCCTCAGTGATTTCAACCGTTCCCGGTGTTCTAGTTCTTTTACCATTGTTCGTGTGGACGGCAAAAGATCTCGGAATAATTTCTGATTCTGTAATTTCGCTTGCCCTCTTGGGTGATGGTCGAGAACACAGCAAAATTCTCTAGTCGTGATGGCACTATCGGCTTGAAAAGTACTATCACGGTTTTCCCCATCATTATAATGACCTAAGAGTCGTACCATCGTACTTAAGGGGTCGCACCGTCGTACTTGAGGGTCGTACCGTCGTACTTAAGGGGTAGCACCGTCGTGCTTAAGGGTCGTATCATCGTGCTTATGGGGCGTACAATAGTGATCAAAGGCTAACACCCCTACTCACAGGGCGAGATCTGAAGAAATGAATGAAATCTCCCTTATAAAACCAGCTCACCTATCATGACATTTAACCCGAAAGCAGTTCACGTCCCCTGACCTGAAATAATGATAATCCCGTTTTCTCTGACCGGTCTCACTGAACCATTACTAATGAATGAGATTCCTGAACCAATTTTAGAATTTTATCCTGCAGTCAGGCAGATGCTTCCTGGGCGCTGAAGATATGTTACGTCTTCCGGAATTTGTCATACGCATATGATACCTTCCTCGGGGGTTTCCAATGAATGTAAATGTTCTGAATCCTTCCTTGGGGCTTCCAGTGAGCTGAGACATACAGAGTCCTTCCTCGGCGTGGGTTTCCAGTGAGATGAGACGTTCCGAGTCCTTCTTCGGGGGTTTTCCAGTGAGCTGGAACGTTCTGAATCTGTCTTTGAGGGGCTTGTAGCGTGCTGGGATCCGCTGGATCATTTCCAGGGGATTTCTATGAGCTGGAATGTTTGAAGTTGTTGTATACTTGTGCTGCTCTAAAGCCGAGACTAATAAATGCTACTAGTGATTATTATACTATGTTCCTTGGCTTAATAAATGCAAGCAATGGTTGCTTTATTGTTGCCTTGAATATAGCCATATATAGACGAAAGCAGTGGTTCTTTGGCTTAATATACGAAAACGATCATTCTTTTGTATATTCTTTAGCATAATATATGAAAGCAGATTGCTTTTCAAGGTTCCTTGACTTAATCAAATGGAAGCAATAACCATTACCTACATTCCCTTACTTTATCAGTACAAACTGATTTCTTTTTTTTATGTTGGGGATCAACTGAGGCTTGACTTCATATACGCGAACAGTTGTAGTGTTGAAGGACATTCATCAAGGAAGGAGCGAGAGTCTTATTAAGTCTTCGATCTCACTTGGGGATGTGAAGAAGCGAACGATGGAACCCACTTGGATCCATCTTTTTACCACAGGGTCGGGCTGTATGGCTTGAGACTGGATGGCTCTCAGAACACACTCAGTCCTCTCACTGCTGATGATGATGAGAGTAATGGTCACGATGGGGAACTGACATGGGATGGATGGTGACGAATATGAGGAGGGAGGAGGTGAATGTGACGATCATCATCACTAGTTTCATTTTATCATTAATACCTTTGCTACCATTGCAATCACAACGGCAATAATAATAATAATAATAATAATAACAACAACAATAATAATAATAATAATAATAACAATGATAATAGCAATTCCTGTAGTTATACTTATTATCATTATCATTATCATTACAACTATTATTATTATTATTATCATTATTATTATTATCATTATTATCATTAGCATCATTATTATCATCATTATTATTATCATTATTATCATTATCATTATTATTATAAATATCATCACTAATAGTAGCAGCTCAGTTGATATAACTTTAACATAATTTTCATTATGAACATTATAACAATATGTTACAGTTATCATGATTACAGTCAATCTTATTTTCATTAGAATCATTATCGTGATGTCACATCATCATGCTCACTCTTCATCACCAGTAATGTTGGTAACAAACGCAGGTTAATGTTGACATATGAAAGACGATAATGGTGGCTTATAATGGAGGCTGTGCATGGGAAAAAACCGCTGACTAATGGGGATGACAGTGCATGGAGACAAGAAGTGAAGTGCTAGTGCATGGGATAACGCTGAATAGTGAGGTAGCGGTGCATAGGGGTAATGAGTGATGAATGGGGATAACATTAGCCTTGGGGAGGTACTGCATGGACTCTGCGTGGGGATAACACAGGCCAGTGGGGAGGTAGTGCATGGGTATAACACAGGCCAGTGGGGAGGTAGCGCATGGGTATAACACAGGCCAGTGGGGAGGTAGTGCATGGGGATAACACAGGCCAGTGGGGAGGGAGTGCACAGAGATAACACAGGCCAGTGGGGAGGGAGTGCACAGAGATAACACAGGCCAGTGGGGAGGTACAAGACAGAGAGGAAGGGAAAGAGTGGACAACTGGTAGGAACCTGGGAGACAGAAGAGACGGAAGATAACAAGTATCTGAAGAGGAGAGACAGGGAGAACCTAAAACGACGTGAGGATCAAGGAGAGACAGAGAGATCAACAATAGACATTGGGAGAACAAAAAAGATACTTGGAGATCAAGGAGAGACAGACAGATCAACAAGAGACATTGGGAGAACAAAAAAGAGACTTGGAGATCAAGGAGAGACAGAGAGATCAACAAGAGACATTGGGAGAACAAAAAGAGACTTGGAGGTCAAGGAGAGACTGTATGATCAATAAGAGAGAGAGAGGGAGAACAAAAAGAGGCTTAGAGATCAAGGGAGGACGGGGAGATCAATAAGAAAGACAGGGAGAACAAAATTAGACTTGGAGATCAAGAACAGACAAGGATATCAATAAAAAAAAGACTGGGGGAATAAAAAAGAGACTTGGAGATCAAGAACAGACAAGGATATCAATAAAAAAAAGACTGGGGGAATAAGAAAGAGACTTGGAGATCAAGGCGGGGCAAAAACATCGTTGATAGGGACAGGGGAACAAAAAGAGACTGAGAGATCAAGGAGGAACTCGGAAATACCTAAAAGACTTGAAAATCGAGGAGAAACAGGGAGATGAATTAAAAAAAAAAAAGACAGGGAGACCAAAAAGAGAGTTGTATATCAAAGACAGACGTGGAGATCAAAAGAAGGACAGGGAGAATAAAGGAGACTTGGAGATCAAGGAGAGTTAAGGAGATCTCAGAAGAAGACAGCAAGAACAAAAAAAGAAAAGAAGAGAGAACAAAGACAAGAGACAGGGAGAACAAGAAGAGTAAGAGGGAGCTTAAGATGAGAGACAGGGCGAAAAAGATGAGATACAGAGAGAACATATGAGAGACAGGAATAACAAAAAGTAAGGCAGGGAGCACAAGACGAGGATAAAAAAAAAGGAGGGAGAACAAGATGAGAGAAAGGGAGAACAGGAAGAGAAACAGGGAGAACAAGGTGGGAGACAAGGAGAAGAAGATGAGACACCAAAAGCATGAAGAAATGCAGAGAGAGGGGAAAAAAATGAGAAAGACAGGGAGAACAAGAGGAGACAGTGAGAGACAGGAGTCTGGAGAGGGTAGGTAGGGAGAAGGGAGAGTGACGACGGAGGAGAGAGTCTGGGAGACAGACAGACAAGACGAGGATGGACAATGGAAGGGAAAAGTTGGGAAGACAGAGAAGGAAAAGATAATGGAAAAATTTAAGTAGATGAAACATGGCGCGGACGAGAGCTGATACCTGATGTGGATGTGAAATATAAGGTGCAGACGGGAAAGTGAAACATTAAACATGAAACGTACATGGAATAGTGAGGTATGGAACACGAGGCGCAAATGGGATGGTGAAGCATGAAACACGAAGCGCAGATGGAATAATGAAGCATGAAAAATGATGGCGCAGTTGGGATATTGAAACACGAAACGTGAGGTGCAGACAGGATAGCGAAGCATGAAATATGAGACGCAGATGGGATAGTGAAGTGTGAAACATGAGGAGCAGACGGGATAGTGAATCCTGAAACATGAGAGGCTCCCAGGATACTGAAGCATGAAACGAAAAAGAAACAGAGCGAATACGAGCCACTAACACGAAATCAAGTGCAAAAACTGAAACATGTAATCGTTCATCTGAAAATAAACAGCGATCACAAGCTGAAACGGGATAAAAGCAAAACATGAAAGAAGATATCATGAAAGACGAAGGATAACACAAATGTAAAAATATCAAAAGTAAATAGAAATAATGAAAAGGATTAGTATTCACAAGAGATATTGACGTTGGAGAGTTACAGGAAAATATTGCAAGATGAAACAACGTACGTCGTAGTAATGTGGGGAGGGTCACAGGGGATGAAGGAGTAGGAGATTGAACCCTAACAAACACCAAGAGAGGAGATAAGACCTTTGAAGGACACGGCAGACGTTTTCAACAGAAAAAAACGTTGAGCAAAAGCGCTTTTCTCAAGTACCAGCGTAGCAGGTGAGGGGAGACAGACACCAAGGGGTTGCTGGGGGCATTGAGGAGCGAGGAGGAGAGAACGAAGCTGATCTGCGATCCAGTGAACGAGAAGCAACACATCAGAATGTACAAATAGACTTTGAGGGAGGCGATTTAAAAAGGATGGAACGCGAAAAAGAAAATAACCTTGAGAAATCGATAAGGACCTTGTGAGAGACGAGACCGATTTGTTTACACTCACACGAAGATGAAAATCCTTGCCCATAACATAAACACTTACGTAAATAACGTAAAAAAAGAAGAGAGGCAAAAGTAAGCACTTAAAAAAAAAAACTAATATCATTAACCTTACCTTATCTTTTCAATAGTGGCGAGGCTGCAGGAGTGAGGTATCCATGGTAGATCCAGAAGCGTTCGTGCGACGTATAAGAACGACCACTAAGGCATGGCAAGTCGAAGGTTATATATAAACGACAGACAGAAGCGTGACGCCAGGAACTTTGTAACGCGGAAGGCGATGAAGAATAGTTAGTTTAGCACCAACAGCTTCAGCTAACACTATTTCTAACGGCTACATGAACCATCTTTTTAATAAACACACATTTTTCCCTCTCAATAAAATAGAATGCTTACTAAGGAGATCCTTAAAAGACTCTTTATATTACTGATCACTAGTATTCACTGTATCAGCATAATTCCCAGCACAACAGCACTGGCCTGAAGGCTGGCCAGAGAGGTAAGGCCCAGGGTCTGCCCCGCGCGTACAACAGTTCACTTATGGACATCTTATCCCGACTCACCCCCGGTCTCGCTAAAATTCTCTTCCACCAAATATCTATTTCACATGCGTCAGCCGTTATGCTCACATTATTCTGCAGTATATACGTTCCCATTTACACAATCTCGCCATCTTCCGCCATAAACATGTACGTTAATGGTCTAGATGAAAAATTAATTACTTTCGCGAAAGTAAAATGCGGTTTCCGGGCAGTGTTGTCAGCGCAGACGCGCGAGGGTCGCTCCAACAGCTGGCTGGCTGGCCCGCGCCACCAGTGTTACCAACGCCCCGCTAACATCGCTATTAAAGTAAGCAGCCACGCTGATTATTGCCAGTGTTTGGACGTGTGTTATGGGATAACATTTTCCCTTGCTCCTCCAGCAGTACGCAGTACGACCCCTGAGCGCGGTTGGTAAGGCCTTTGGGTACGATAGTGTGACCCTGCACGAGAGGCCTTCAGGGGTCAGGTGAAAGGTCATATCCCAGGGTAGTGCCTTCGCCCTCGGGGGCCGTGCCGTCGCGTCTATGGTATTAAGGAACGACTGTGCCAGAGATGGTTCACCACACAGCACCCGAACAGATGATGAAACTAACATATTCACGTCTTGTCAAATAACCCGCATCCATAATATAACTTGTTGTTACCTGGAGAATATCTAGTGTTCTTCAACATGTAAGCATCACCATTTAACGAAATCTGGATAAATCACATTCCTTATTTGCAGTGCCCGAAATGGCACAGACAGAACAAGTCCCAGTCATGGCCGTCTGGGATGAAAAGGGAAATCAAGAGTATTTCAGAAGGAATGTAGAAATTAATTGAAGTCCTGGTGTTTGAGGAGGTGATTCATAAAGATGGAAAGGTTATAAGAAGAGGAAATGACGAGAGGAAGAAGGATATTCCACAGCTTTACTGTTGAAGGAATGAAGGAGGTATCATAACGGTCTGTGCTTGAGTGGCTGGGCTCCACACAGAAACTATAGGAAGCTTCAGCTATTTCCGAGAAGCAGGCCAAAGAGTCTGTGGCTAGGACACACGCAGGTTACCTGTGGGATCCCAGGGCAGAAACAATAGCTGTATCACGGAAGGAGAGGTTAGCAATATCAAAGCGGAAGGAAAGGGATGGTTGAAGAGAGCTGAAGTTGATGAAGAGACAAGCAATGTATGCAAGAATTGCTCTTTCCTGGAGTGAAGAAGACCTATATAGAGATGGAATGGTTACGGAAAAGATGAATAATTTCGGCTGCTGTACAACATCCCCAACTTTTGATAGACAGATTTCCGATGTTTCCAGCATAGAATAGAGGATATGGTTACATTCAACGTGTTATTACAAGGATGAACGAGTTAGGGTTTAAAAAAAGCTGTATGCAGAAAATGCGCTTTTGCACTGTTCACTTAATCAGGTGACAGTTTCCCCATTGAAATTCTAAATGTAAGACGAAATGAAAGCGAAGATTTTCAAAGACTATGAATATAACAGAAGTGAGAGCAATGGGGTGATAGGTCAGAGCGATTTCCTTCCTTAACCATAAGCCGCCTAAAGGCATGCTTCCAAGAAGAAGGATATAGGCGAGAAAGGATCGGAGCTCCCTCAAAGGCACAGACACAAGGGAGTAAACAATTCGGACCTTACACTCTGCCCATTGTAGGTAAGAGATTACTCGGAAGATCTTGTGCAAGGCATATGCAGGAGAAAGAATAGGATCAGTGGGAGGAGGCGAGGGTGAAGGAATATACGTGGGATCATTCAAAATAGAATTAAAAGAAGATATGAAACCAAAAAGAGTTGTATCGTTAGCAGGGGAGTTAGCTATACATGGTCAGGCCGGAAAAGAGGAAGAAAGGTTGAATTACAGAAGTTTTTGGAGATATTCGTGGTTAAGGTCCGAAAGATTTATCATTTAAATCAAATCAGCACTCACTTTCCTTTTTTTATCATAAAGGCACACCCGGTTGTACGAAGAAATGCTTTGCAATGTTTCTCAACAGAAGTGAGACTGGAATAAGATGCAGGAGATGGGAAGAGTTTCATGGTCCATTATGCGCCATTCTTGATGTGACAGACATCAGAGCAAGAACAACAACAAATCCCGAGTCGATGGATGAAGATACGGTAAAAAGGGATGACCTCTGTTAAACGATCAGCACAGCTGGAGACATCCAGGCCTGCAAAGCAAGTACTAGTCCCAAGGGCCATTTTCGTTGGTGTTTTTGTTTTTCCTATTTCCATAAACTCCCTGAATCTGAAGTTAATGTGTATATACTGAAATATTTTTATATGCAAGAAATGAGACCCACTGTGCTTGCCATGTGTATACAGGGCAACGTAAAGGTATTTTAGTTTTATTATCTGTTAAACATGTGCAAGGCTGGGATTACAATATTATCAGAAAAGCCCCCGTAGCCTAATGCTATTTTCTGAATAAAAAGTTTCAAATCCAATCAGGTGGATATGAAAGGCACCCGCCCTCTTGATACACGAGTAAACCAAAAGGGCAATACACGACACCACAGAAATAAAGTTGGTTCATCTGCTGAGGGATATGAGCATGAAATCACCACCTCACATAACATGACAGTGCTGGCCCAGCTCCCAGCAGAGAGAAGGGTGAGGGACGAACAATCTGTTCTCTCCCCACAGTACCAACAGCACCACTGATACTTATCACCAAATGAGTAAGAAAGGGAATACAATCTGATGATAAACCACTTCCATTATCCTTTTATTGTGGCCGACACGTCACGGGCAAAACATGCCCTAGTCTTGGCCATCTCGGGTGAAAAGAAAAAAACGAAAAAAAAATTGAAAGGAAAAAAAATAGAAATTAATCAACGCTCTGTAGGTTTTTGTAGACCTGACTCTTAAAGGGAGAAAGACTGTAAGAGGGGAGAACTAGGTATCATAACAGCCAATCCTCGAGTAGCCGGTCTCCACACAGAAACTATGGGAAACAGCAGCCAGACGTGCGGTGCCACGGGTCCAAATCTCTGGGGGTGGGGACACGTGCAGACAGATAACGAGAGCAATGACCAAAATACGACCAACGAGAGAGAGAGAGAGAGAGAGAGAGAGAGAGAGAGAGAGAGAGAGAGAGAGAGAGAGAGAGAGAGAGAG
>JAYMFT010279465.1:0-10512 GCA_038088735.1 Panulirus argus | reverse complement strand
ATATATATATATATATATATATATATATATATATATATATATATATATAAGGAGAGAGAAAAAAAATTACTGAAATTTACCAAAACTACTCATGAAAATATCATGGCCTTTGAACGTGTTTTAATAAAAAACACTTTGTATCACCAGACTAGCCAGGTAGAAAGTAATTCCTCTGCGATTAGAAAAAAATAAAACAATTCATATAATCACTTGGGCTTTTCTGGACGTACGAAGATCATTTTCAATTTAGTCTATAAAATTAAAAGAAAAGAATGGTAAGAACTGAGGTAACAAGAAATAAGACTCATGTAACATATAACTTTTATAATATGCTCGTTTTTTTTTAAATAACTATTCCACTACAATAACTCATATATTGTTTTCCATAAGTATTAACGACAGTAAAATTTTAACCTAGCACTGAGAATGTACATGTGGGGCTATAATGCTGTGATGAGGTCCTATATATATGAACAAACAATATCTCTCGACCCTTATGATCTCTGTGGTATATAAAACGATAGGAAAACCTTCGATATCCTTCCTAAAACATCCTACGGGTCCTATGTACTGAGGCGGGGTAGGAAATCCTATAAAGCGAGGGAGTTACACATAGGCGAGTTCCCCCTATGAATAGTACATGAGGAGGAGGCTAGAAATGAATTCCCGTTGCGTGGGTTCTGAACACGGGAGTCCACAGTCACTATTGCCCAGGGAAAGGACAACTTTTGGAGGAGTGTATGTGTCTGTGTCTGTGTGTGTGATCAAGCCGTTGATCTCAAAAAGCTTCTATATTACCATTATTAGCATTATCATTATCATTAGTAGAATTAGTATTAGTATACGTAGCAGTAGTAATAGCGATAGTAACAGCAAAGATTGTTGTTGTTGTGGTATTGCTACACAAGAGACGTATCGAAAGGGGAACGCTGAAGCAAGAGATGATATAACAAACAGAACATACGTAAGTCTTAGCCTTGAGTCTAACAAGGGGGGAACAGGATTATGGGGTCCCCCCAACACACACACACACTAAATGAGGGGATGAACATGAGATTTGGCAGCTGATTGGTCAGCTAAGCCGAAGATACGAGGGAATAAACACGGGTTTTGGGAGGACGAAATTAAGAGCAATGTTTATGACATTCGGATGATTAATGAGTAATTCGTGTGGACTGTGGCACGACTATTGAGCACAACTACACGGCCCTTGAGCACGAGAGAAACAAAAACGACCCTCGAGCATTACGGTACGACCATTGAGCACGTCGTTCCAGACCCAGACAGCGATGGCCAGCACTTTAATCTAACCCGTATGCGTCTGGTCGAAGCGTTACGCCATCGTACAACAACAGTGTGGTATTGTTGTACTCGATGGTCGTAACGTCGCGTTCCAACAGGTAATACACACCCACCAAACTCCATCACACAGAGCTACAGTATTACGTTCCCACGACTCAAACCAACGAACCAAAGTCTTCGTTCGTATTCAAAAGAAGGTTTGCGAAGCCACGAACGTTTAAAAGCAACAAAGCTTCGTGCGTGTTTAAAACCACCCAGAACAAACCTCGCTCAGTTCTCATTTATGCGGCTTCTTCAGGGTACAGACTAGCCATCATTACTCAAGCTTTACTAGAAATTGGCCCGTAACAGACGACAGGATTGCCCCCCCCCAACAAAAAAAGTTCCTCCAGTGAAAGCTTATCCACAGCAGACGTTGGCAGATTGTATGGCAAAAATATATGAAGAGAGTCTCTTCGCTTCAGAGAACAAGAAGGTTTATTATAAAGCCAGAAATGCCAGGATCAACGAGCAGAGGAATTTTATTTCACGACTAATGTTCTGAGAATAGGGATGCTTGAGGGAGAGAGAGAGAGAGAGAGAGAGAGAGAGAGAGAGAAGGAGGGAGGGAGGGAAAAGTTAGGGGGGTGGACCTCAAACAGTGTATGTGTGAGAGACAGCAGGTGTATAAAATGGGTCTATAAAACAGAATGGGGAAGGGGGGAAGGGGAAGGGGGAAAGGGGAAGGGTGGGGGAGTGGGAGGGGAGGGGGAGGGGAGAGAAGGACACCAGTTGAGGTTGAGTCTGTTACGTCTGATTCCAGCCCAGTCCAGACTCTCCTTCCAGTCTCTTATAGGAAGTAAGTCCAGTCCAGTCCAGCAGACACAATGTCACACGGACACTTACTTGAGGTAAAAACCCCACTTGGGTAAAGGTGAGCATACTTTATAAGTTCATTAATGTTCAAAATCCTGAAGTAAAATGCGGTTTGGAATTTCTAAGAAGGCATTACCGGACTCCGCCTGCTCGAAGTTACACCGCGAGTAAAAAAAAAGAAAAAGAAAGTCACCCCTGGCGAGGCTATATTACTGAGACTACACAGCCTCGTCGAAGAACTTCACACGCCAAAGGAGTCCGCATTACCCTGCTACTGGAGATGGCGCATGCAACATTGGGCAGCAAGAGCCTTAAGAAAGGGGTGCTAGGTTAACTCCAGGATTCTTTCATGGAAAATGGTATTGGGGTAATCGTTGATAAACAAATATATATGCAGCGTGTTGGGAGATACAGAGGTTGTGTGTGAGTGCGTGTGTGTGTGTCTTCCAATCCCTCTTCTAACCTTTCTTTATCGTCAACACTCTTTATCTCCGCGTTATCTCTCATCCTTCGTCTCCTTGGTTCTTCTTCCCCTCTCTCCAGTGTCTCTCTAACTGTTTCCCCTTTCACCTTTCTTTATCTATGTTCGCTTTCTCCCCTCCGTGTTCCTGCTTGGCAGCAGCATCCCCCCAAACCCCGGCCAGCATGAGAGGGGCTTCTGCCTTCTTCTCCCCCACGTTAAAACTTGAGAGCTGATAATCACCACTCGATGTTGGTCCGGTGAGGGGGAGGAAGGGAGGGAGTTCTCTGCCTCCGCTTCCTCAGTGCCATTATTCTCCTCCCTCACCCACAGTGCTAGGCAGCTGCCAAGGCAGACTGCAGGCCCACCCACACGCTGGCACTACACACACACACACACCACGCCCCTTCCTGCAGCAGACTACTCCTCTCCTCCTCCTCCTCCTCCTCTACTTCCTCCTCCTCCTCCTCTACTTCCTTCCCCTCCTCCTTTTCTTCCTCCTCCTCAAGGTGTTCACATCCAATGAAACACCTCTTAGGAAAGACCCCCCCCTCTCTCTCTCTCTCTCTCTCTCTCCGCGCCCCTCAACGTCTCCGAGGCACCCGAGTCACACCCAGTGGCACCCTTTATATTCCTTACTCAGCACCCTCACCCTTCGCTCTGCCTCACCCTGGCTGGTACACACACACACCCCTCACACAACCCTATCCAGACCAGCCGACACCTTGAGAGCACTTCATCACACCAAGCGGCCCACTTCAACCAGTTCACGCGCCTTTTCTCGACACTTTCCCACTCACTCACTCACTCACTCACTCTACCACCCACCCCTTGGCTGAACCACTCATCCTCCCTCTCTCTCTCTCTCTCTCTCTCTCTGGTGCTCATTATTACTCATTAGCATCCCTAACAAACCTCTCCAGGCTACTGCTGCTGCTGCTCCTCCTCCCCCCCCCCTCTCTCTCTCTCTCCTTCATCATTCATCCTCAACTCTGCCTCCTTCTCTTCTGCCCCCCTTGTCAATCGCTCCCTTCCTCTTGCACTCTCGTGTTTGCTTCCTGCTGTACTACCTTCTTCATCTCCCTCCAACAACATTCTTACTTGTGTCTCCAACAGAATCACCCTCCATCAATCTCCTCCTCCCTTAGATCTCTATTTCCTGAACTTTTCCCTCTCATCTCCCCTACTTTTTTCTCTTGCTTCCACTCTCCCATCAGCGCTTCCTCCACCCATCTCCGTCAGAGACGCCAGAGCACCGACTGAATTCCCTCGATGCCAAACACAGTCAAGGGATCTAAAGTAGCAGTAGTCCCTCTTGTGTCATAAAAGGTATTCAGTCCACAGTAAACTCTCTGCTGTGGACGCCAGCGAAGTAGGGGTGAAGACGGTTGCCCCCACGACGTTCTCCAAGGACCCTCCAAAGGGAACTGTTGGTAAACTTCAGGAGGAAAAGGAGAGTATGAAAGTTTATTATTATTTCTCCACCTCGCCTGTTTGTTACTCCTGCCGGAGGGTGTGTATCCGCGTCAGCGTCAGTGGAATATACATCCGGCCAGGGAGTGATTTCATAGCCCTCTTTCTACGTCTGTCCGTTCTGCCAAACACATACGTAACCCCTCGTGGGACTGAGGGAAAGAACTGCTGAAAGAAAGCAACGGAATGAGACACAAAGGTCATGGACGACCTCGTACTCCACTCTTAGGGAACTCACACTACCGCAACCTCAAGGAGGACTTCCTAATACCCCCTCCATGCCAGCAACTCACAACTCACACTCTCACAACCCTCAGGGACGACCACCTGACCCCCTCCACCTCCTTTCCCCTTCCTGCTCCAAGTCATCAAAATTCCTAAGCTGTTCTCACTTCAAGTAAAAATATCCAACACTGAGGTATTAACATCTAAATTAATCATTTTCTCACCACGGCAAATGCGCCAGTCTTACCAAGAGTCTTAAACAGGCAAACAACAAAATCTTTTCACCAAGTTTTATGCAATAGATACTTTTTCTTTTCTATATATATATTTTTTATAATCTTATCTAAGCAGATGTTATCTTTTCATTATCTGTTTCTAGGACAGATAATTCTGTGTATCGACACTGGTTTAACTCGCCTGATCTGGCCACGCCCGAGGGGAAGGTCTTAACACGGTCTCTTTAACCTCCACCAAAAGGTTCCTTGCCGATCTCCAACATCACCACCACCACCTCCAACACCATCACCAAGAGCTGGAGCGGTAGCATCACCATCACTTCCTCCAACACTACCACCACCACCACCACCATCGCCGCCGGCGGCAGGAGCATGATCACCGTCACTACCTCCATTCCCGACACCCCTCACCACCACTAACTCCAACACCATCACCACCATCCCCAACACTAACCAGGAACTTTAAAAGGTCGTCCGCACACAAACGTTCCTGAATTGTGTTGCGTCCACACAAAAACGTTTCTGGATTATGTTTCGTCCACACACGAACGTTCCAGAGTTACGTTTCGTCCTCAAATCAACGTTCCAGAGCTACGTTTCGTACACACACCAACATAACTCACAATGTTTCGTCCACACACTAATATCTCTGGATATGGTTCGTCCACATACCAACGTTGCTCAGTATGTTTCGAGTACACACCAACCTTTCTCACTACACTTCGTTCAAACACCTGTGTTTTCCAGCATGTCTCATACGCACATCGATATCTCTCAGTACGTTTCGTCCATGCACCAATATTCTTTTCAGTGTAACTCGTCCACACAATCGTGTTACGTCTATCGACTAATATTCATCCTCAGCAGAATGTGTCTTACGACACCAAAGAGTGCGTCTTGCTCGCCCACACGCACCCTTCAATATTCAGCATCCACACACACTCTATGATAGTGTATTCATCCTGAAGGTATTCGCCAATATTCTGAATACTCCCTGCACAGTCATCCACCCACACTCATTTTTTTTCTGACCCTGTCAAGATGTGCGTTGAGGAACGTTGTTGTCGAAAGGGCCTCCAGTGTCAAGGACAAAAGTCCCTATCAAGGCAGGGCCTTAGATGTGATATGAAAAAAAGGGGTCAAAGAGATAGAGAAGATGAAAGAAAGGAAATGATCTAAGGGTTCTGAAGCCTTTTCTTTTTTATATAAAAGGGTTCGAGTCATAGCTGTTACGAGAGACAAGAGAGGGTAAACAGTTCCAGAGCTTGGCGGCGGAAGGGAAGAAACAGACATCACAAAGGTCCATCCAGGTTAAGAAAACACACGTTATGACTGAGACAGGACTGAGCCTGGCTACGTAAGGAGCCTTTCCGCTCTATGCCCTGCTGGCTCCTGCCCCGCAAAATGTTAAGGCAAGGGTTCGCCGACAGACGGACTGGAGGGTAGATAAAGTTGGCTCACATTCGGGGAAAATAAAGTTTGACATATTCATCACACAGGCAAGCAGGCAGGACTCGACACATAACTGGGAGAAGCAACTATGTAGGAAGGCTTTCTTCACACACACACACACACACTCAGATACATTCTTAACATCCTTATGGGTCTCTGAACATCATTATACATCCCCATCAGTAAAGCTGATGTTCCCGACATTCCTATCATTCCCAAATGGTCTTCTCCCTCACATCGAACCACCCTAGAAATACCCTCCCTCCAAAACCATCACCACCACCATCAACAGTTCCATGGAATGTTGGTGAGTCACTCACCCATTCCTCACCCCATACCCAGCCTAACGACCAACCCATTTCCTCCCCGCCTTGACGACCCGTGATCACCCACTCCCTCTTCCCCCCTTGAAAGGCTCCCCCACCTCCCTGGCTCCACCCATCAGGGAGGAGACAGATCACGTGCCGCCTTACACGACCGTATTTCATTAAGCGGAGCGAAGACCTCGGTAATGACCTGATCTCATGGAAGTGACACCAAATATCTGGCTGTCTCTCTAATGACCCCAGCCATAGTGGAGGAAAAATACAGCTTCTTTGATAAGGTTTAAGTTCTGATTTTCCTTTTCTGCTGACGCGAGTCTGAGAAAGATTTGATAAATGCTTACTCTGGGTTACGTCTAAGAATTACACACACACACACACACACACACACACACATACACACACACACAATTTGCGAGCCATTTTCATATGTGACAAAGTTAGCAACAGCAAACTGTGTGTCGTCCACTTGCAACAAACCAGACCATTCTTAAGCCCTTCAGCACGGCAGTACGACTCTTCGCCAGGCCGGTGCGACCCTCGACGGTACGACCCTTGAGCACAACGGTACGACCGATGAGTAAAAGACTTTACGACCCCCCTAGATATAATGACCTGGCTTTTATGGCCATAGGTCGTCTCGTCCAGCTCACGAATCGTGCCGTCGTACTCAAGGGTCTTACGTACCGTCGTGCTCGATCAATAAAGCTCTCATTCTGAATCTGTACACTGACTAGGGTATTCGAGCGACCAACATGGAAAAGGCTTCGCTTCCCGGCATCCTCACACATCGACAACAGCTACCGAGAACTTGCCACTATGCTTCATCCACCCGCTACATATCGCATCAGCGCCATCTATGGAATGGCCACAATTGATATACACAAGTGTCACCTACTTCCAGTGCACCTCACACCATCACCGTTGTCTTATGTCTTCCTATATTTCCAAGGAGATGCGCTCACGCTAGCATAACCCACCCACCCGATCCTGAAGCCTCTCTTTAACATTCACGGGAGACTTAATCCCAGCCTCTGGCCACTCCCGCGTCCACAAGACTCTTGAAAGATCTTTCAGAGTCCTGCACCTCTCCTTCCGTCCCAACGTCACTCATTACGCCCTTGGCTTTCCTCCCTTCCCCGCTGGTCCAGACTCCGTCCTTCCATCCGTCCTCCAACGGCCCTAGCCCTTCGTCCACTCCCTGGATCACACCTCACAGGTCTATGTACCCTGACACGTCCCTTTAGCCCTGGCTCCTCTGTCGTTTCCAGGCCCCTAAACACATTCTCAAAGTCCGTTCAAACTTTCCCATAATCTCGACCACTTTTCCAGGTTCTCTAAGACGTTCCAGGTCCCCGCTGCTTCTTACGTCCTAACATGTCTCCTCTAGTTACCAGATCTCCTGCGGTGGGGGTCGTCCTCCCAACAGCCTTCCAAAACACAAGGCCCACTCGTACCATTCCTTAACTCACCCACTCCACCCTTATTCTCCCCAGCACTTCCCTCCAGCCGTTCTTCTATTCTCCAGACCCAAAAACACATCTTCATATACACCACAATGCCCCTCATTACGTGCCTCGGGTTATTCTGTTGCCGGAGGACACCAAACCCTTTTCTGTATCCATACGTCGCTTCCAGTTTTCCACGCCTTAACCGAGCACTTCAACCCTTCCATATATACTAAAGCCTCACCCATGTTTCCAGGCGTCTACATACATTTCCAGGCTTCACATACGTCTCTAGACCCCTTCCTCCACATGTGCCTAGGCATCTCTTTAAGAACTCAGACTGCCTCTTTCTTTACTATCCTGTCTCCATCCACCCTGCTGAGTGGGGAGGAGTCCTCTACTTTAGCATCCTATCTCCATCTATACACACTGGAAATGCACGATACTACTGCTGGCTTCCATGAGATAACATCGTCATAGATCATCAGGTCTTCTTTCATCTGTCTTTCCCGTGTACTGTTATATGTATCCGTCCCAGGACTACCCCATAGTCAACCGGGTCTTCAGTTATCTGGCTTTATTATGCACCCCACACGCCTTCCAGGTCCCTCTAAGATCCCCTTGATTCCAGCAAAGGTTTCCAGGTCCTCAGGCACCACACTCCTTACGCATGCATGACCATCTGTAAGGCTACAGGTCATCTTCCACATTTTCAGGTCGCTCCACAACAGAAATGATAATATTAATAATAATAATAATAATAATAATAATAATAATAATAATAATAATAGTAATAATGATAATAATAAAAATAATAATAATAATGATAATAATAATAATAATAAAGGATTTCTTTTCACAATCCTTACCCTCTCCCAGCATTCAAAGACTCTGTCTATCTCTGTCTCTGTCTCTATTCTCTCTCTTACTGCTGGACGCCTTACCCCATCCCTGGACCTGACTCCTACGTCTCTTGGTCTCTCCTCCCTCCCTAAAGAACTGGGCGCCTCGCCAGATCCCTTAATCGCTGCCCAGGAACCCCCCCCCCAGACCCGACCCTAACCCCATTCCCTCGAGTCTCCTCCAAGATCCAAATCCCAAAAGGTCTCGTCATTGCCATATTTTTTTTCCTCTTTTCCCACACTGCAAAAGTCTTCAAGGCCCCCCCACGACCCACTACGACCCTCCACGACCCACTACGTCAACCCACTGAGCCTTACGGCCATAGAACTCAGATTGATTATGTCGCCCCTCTATTCCAGGCCATCGTCATTCCAGGATCTATTTTTCCCCACCTTCCAGTCATGTGGAACCTAGATCATCCCATTGTGGTTCCGACGTTGGAATCTGGTCCCTCAACTTTGTCCCCGCCAATACAATCCCTACCGACCCCCCTTGTTGTTGCTCCCGAGTTGTCACCAACGGTCACAAGAGATCTCAAGAAGAGAGACCATGTTGACGAATACGAAAGTTCGAAAATCTTACTCTGTGTCACAGACGCTTTATCTTTGTTTCGGCGATATGGGAGAGAGAGAGAGAGAGAGAGAGAGAGAGAGAGAGAGAGTGTTAGAGGAACTCCTCCCCCTTAACTTGGGGTCATTCATACGATTAGATCTCCTCTTAAGCTTGTTTAATCAGTTCTTGATAACGATCGCCAGAACTCCCTTGTACACACATGTACCCGTTCCTAAGAACCACCCGTGGCCAGATTTCACAGAACCCGGACTACTTTCTTGGTGAGGCACGCGCTTCTCATTCGTATGGCTAGTTGTGATATCATAGTCTTGAAAAGAAACCTACGCTTGAGCTAGCAGCAGACAGCACCTCACGCTATCACCTGCCCGAGAGACTTTCTAAGCTCAAACACGACTTAAATACAGATATTGCTAGGGCCGTAAGTCGTCTGCCGGCTACTAAACGTTATGACCGGTAATTGAGCAGAATGGCAATATACGAAATGGTTCTTTTATAGCTCTCTTCAGTTATCAGAGGAGACAGATGGAGGAGGAATGAGTACCGTTTGTCTGATTTTCCCCGACGTGAATTTCAGTTAAGCATCATCTACGAACCCAATACGGCTCCCATCAACATTGACAGGACTTTCTCTCCAGCAATATGACTTTATTTTCGCTCCATAAAAGTGTTCAGTGTAGTAGTGTTCAGCGTAGTAGTGTTCAGTGTAGCAGTGTTCAGTGTATCAGTGCTCAGTGTAGCAGTGTTCAGTGTAGCAGTGTTCAGTGAAGCAGAGTTCAGTGTAGCAGTGCTCAGCGTAGGAGTGTTCACTGTAGGAGTCTTCAGTGTAGCAGTGTTCAGTGATGCAGAGTTCAGTGTAGCAGTGCTCAGCGTAGGAGTGTTCACTGTAGGAGTCTTCAGTGTAGCAGTGTTCAGTGTAGCAGTGTCCCTCTGGCAGTGTCACACCTCAGCAGCTTCGGACCTGGCCACATCACCCGGGCCAAGTCCCCTTTGGCCACATTAAGCCAGCGGTATGACAGTTCAGTCCTGTTCAGAATTGCTCCAGCAATAATTACCTCGCTGTCTGACTCAGTCGGTCTCATCCAGTGACCCCTTGGAGCACGATGGTACGGCCCTTGAGCACTAAGGTACAGCCCTTGAGCACGACGGTACAGCCCTTGAGCACGACGGTACAGCCTTTGAGCACGACGGTACAGCCCTTGAGCACGACGGTACAGCCCTTGAGCACGACGGCACGACCCTTGCATATGATGACCTGGCCTTTC
>JAYMFT010279454.1:0-10512 GCA_038088735.1 Panulirus argus | reverse complement strand
ACACACACACACACACACACACACACACGCACACACACACACACACACACACACACACACACACACACACACACACTCACTCACTCACTCACTCACTCACTCCTGAAACTACATTTTTCCTACCCAATCTGATGCTCTATACATGCCACTACCCTCTCAATCACTGTTTCTTCACACAACTTTACCAGGTGCACTCAGCAGACTTATTACTTTAGAATTTGAACACTTGTCTTTCTTCCCCCTTGCTTTTATACTTTGGCACTATACAGGCATTCCACCAAACCTTAGGCGCCTCACCATAATCCATACACACACTGAAAATCCTAACTAGCTAATCAAGAACAGTCACCTTTCTGTTGGAATTAGACTTCAGTATCATGCACTTCAGCTGCCTTGCCACAAATCATCTCACACAAGGCTATCACTACCTCTTCTCTTTTTACCACGCCACTTGACATTACTCACATTTTACATACCTCCCCACCCAGACCCTTTACATCTGGCACTGTATCATCAATTGCATTCATCAGTAACCTTCAAAGAACTCACTCTGACTCTTCTTCACCTCATCTATGTATGTTAACACTTACCCATTTGTCCCCTTCACCATTGTTCCCATCTATACTTGTTTTTCTTCTTCCAAAATATTTTTCTTATTTTCCCTGAAGTTTTCTGATGCTCACTCACACTAGCTCTCGTTCTACCATCTGTTTCAGTTCCTGTACCTTCCTTTTGACCTCCTGCTTTATTTTGTAAATCTTCAATTTAGTCACCCTCCTTGCATGTAAGTAATGCCCATACATCTCACTTTTTTCATTTGTTAGCAACTTAACTTTATCATTCCAACACTAATTACCCTTTCTCACCTTCCCACCTCCCACCATCTGCATACCACACATTTCTCTCGCACATGCCAGCACTGCTTCATTTAAAACACACACACACACTTTTTTTTTCATATTTGTCCGCAGGTTCCTACATTAACAAGGCAGTGCCAGGAATATATGAAGAAAGTCGGCATTTGCTGTCATCCATTCACTAGCTGTCATATGCAATGCTCTGAAACAACAGTCTCCTATACACAACCAGACCCCACTGTCTTTTCCTGTTTTTCCCTGGCCACTTCATATACCCTGGATCATTCCATTGCGAATCACCCCCTGAATACCACATCATTCCAGTTCACTTTATTCAATGCACACCTTTCACCTTATGCATGCTTAGGCCTCAGTCACTCAATATCTTTTGCACTCCATCCTTTCATCTACAATTTGGACTCCCCTGTCTCCTTGTCCCCTCCCTCTCTTACAACTTCTCCTAACTCATTCTCTCCATATGTCCAAGCCATTTCAGCACATTCCCTTCAGCTCTCTTTACCATGCTCTTCTTATTACCACACCTATCCCACACTTTTATTTCTTCCTTGATTAAACCACCTCCCACCATATATTGCCCTCAACATTTCATTTTCAGCACATCCATCCTCCTTTAAATATCCTCATCTATAACCCATGCCTTGTGTTCATACAACATCATTTAGACTGCTATGCCTTCAAACATACCCATTTTACCCTCCCAGGAAATGAACTCTCTTTTCACACATTCCCTAGTGCTCTCAGAACCTTTTCCTCACTCACCCACTCCATGAGTCACTTCTGGTTCTATCATGTCCTCTTTCAGGTAACTAAAACACTTCATTTCCTCTAAATTTTTTCAATTCAAACTCACACCCTAACTAACTTGTCCCTCTGCCCCACTAAACCACATAACCCTAATGTTTTACACATTTACTCCCAACTTCTTTCTTTCACATACTTTCCCAAACTCAGTCACCAACTTCTTCAGTTTATCACTTGAATCTGCTTTCCTCCCATGTCATAGATTCATTTCTATAGAGGCATGTCTGTCAACCCTAATAAATGACTTCTCCGGATTCATAGATGACACATACAAATCCTTGCTTCTTTAAATATTCCTCATGCACATTCTTGAAAGGAAACACCCGATCCACACATCCTGTACCACTTCAGAAACCACATTATTCTTCGCCAGTCTGATATTCTGTACATTCCCTCATACTTTCAGTCACCACTCTCCCATACAACTTATCAGGTACACTCTGTTCCCCTTGTCTGTTTACAGTGGCACTACACATGCATATTTCCAATTCTCAGGCACTTCACCCTGAGCCACACATGCAGTGAAAATCCTAATTAACTTACCGACAACACTGTCCCCCTCAGTTTTCTTAAGAAATTCAGCTACATTACCATCCAATCCAGCTGTCTTTTCTCACCACCTAACCACTGTCCATGACTCACACTTTGCTTCTTCCCCAACCCAGACACCTTACAGCTGCCACCCAATCATCAAACACATTCAACAATCCTTCATAATACTCACTCAATCTCACCTCATCACTACCTGTTACCACATCCCCATTTTACCCCTTTATCAGTTTTTCTGTTTGCACTCTTGTTCTTCTCACACTATTAACCTTCCAAAACATCATCTTATTCTTCCTGAAATTTACTGATACTAGCTCAACTCATTTCTCATTACCCTTTCCCCCTTTTTTTTTCCCCCCTCTGCTCCTTTCTCTTGATCTCATGATGCTTCCTCTTGTATATCTCCCAGTTATTTGAACTCCTTCCCTGTAGTACTGCCTATGTACCCCTGTTTTTCTCTTTCATTAGCAACATTGATTGATTTGTGTCGTTAACCTCAGCAAAATTTATTGTGCACCCCATGCTCACCCTGTGAGCGGTAGTGCAGAAGGATTACAGGGGTCACAAAGGGTCTCAGTTAGACCCCATTAGGTTGATATTACATAAGATGTTA
The DNA here is from genome assembly GCA_038088735.1 of Panulirus argus. NCBI lineage: Eukaryota > Metazoa > Arthropoda > Malacostraca > Decapoda > Palinuridae > Panulirus > Panulirus argus. The sequence goes on along the minus strand of JAYMFT010279454.1, from coordinate 7,671 downwards.
CAATTCATGATATGTAGTTCATTACATACATTACATAGTTTCATATGGTAAGTTTTACCTAGATGCAAAAAGTGGATACCATCTTTAGATTTCAGGTATCTTGTTATTAACAATAAGGTGTTGTGACATTCCTTGCAGGGTTTGTTTAGATCTTTCCCTAAAAGGCTCTATTTTTTCACATTCTAAGACATACTGTTCTAGTTTGTGTCCAAATCTTTGACCACAAACTTTACAATTCACATGATTAACATCTCCAGATAAGCACCAATAGTACCTATAGCCTACCTTTGGTGTAACAGTTACATAATGTAATCTGCTGATCTTATTACTTTCTCCATATACATGTTTTACTTTACACATTTCACTGTGGTGGAAAATGTTTCTACGTGTGCTTATCTGAATTTGTCTTCATGCTTCAAAGAGGTCATTTAGTTCCTTTCTAATTACAGTTTTGAGGTATCTAATTGACAACCTAATGTTTTTTCAACATCACCTATACTAAGTGCGGGTTTGGCTAAAGCACCAGCTTTGTCATGCTCACAGAGGTCTATATATTTTTTTTATGTTGAAGGCTCCAGTCACAGACAAAAGTCCACATCAAGGCCAGGTTCTAATTGAAAAATAGAGAAAATTAAGGAACGGGGATAAAAAAGATGGAAAGTATTTACGATTTATTGAGAAAGTGAAAGACCTGTCTTTTGAAATGAGCCACGTCATAGTTATTGGGAAAGACATGAGAAGGTAGAGTTCCAAAGCTTCAACATGTAGGAAAAGAAGAAATTATTTTTAGAAGTGTATTCATACAGACAAATGTGATTATTATTTTTTTTTTTTTTTTTTTTTTTTTATGAGTTTCACAGCTTCATAAATTATTACATGGGATGAGTGCCTCCTTGACATCTGTTAGAATGGCCAGTGTATGGAAAAAAAATCTAGGCTGTAACATCAGATAATGTGTATGAGGTTCTGCAACAAGTATTAGTGACTATATTTAGCATTGCAATAGAGATAGGTGATTCAAGAATACTTAATGTGTATACCCCAACCTCGGTGAACAAAAACTAAAACTCTGATGAGTACAACCCAGATGCAGTGAATGGGTTTAGATTTTGTTGCATTTGAGAGTAACTGTTAAGATAGAATATATATATGGTTTCATATTTTCCTTCTCATTTTCTTATCAACAGACAATGGAGGCAGCTCAAATGGAAGATTTCCAGTTATTTAGGGTGACAGAAGCAAATGGCAAGCATCACACTCTGCTGCAAGCACCTCGGTCTTTACTCACACATCTCGGTACTGTCAATGCACCTCCCACCCAAGATGTCTTCAACATCCTTATGGCTGATGTCTCAGGTTCTATGGGTTGTTACTGGTCATATGTTGTTAATGGCTGGCAGATGAGCATCCAGGACAAACTTACAGGTACCTCACTCATGGAACTTCTAAATATAGATTTTTTAAAATTTACATTGACTTGCTGTCAGTGGACTGAATCAGGGTATCTGAAATGTCTAGGGTAAACCATAGAAAGGTCTGTGGAGCCTGGATGTGGTTTCAATGCATTTCACATGACAGCTAGAGATTGAGTGTGAGCGAATGTGGCCTTTTTTATCAGTTACGTGGCATTACCTTGCTGACGCAGGAGGTAGAGATGCTATTTCCTGTGGGGCAGAGTGGCGTCAGGAATAGATGGAGGCGAGCAAGCATGAATATGTACATGTGTATATGCATGTGTATGTATGTATGTATGTATATTTTTGTATGTATATGTAAGTTTTGTGCTTATATGTGCATGTATGTATATATAAGTGGTCGGGTCTTTCTTCGTCTGTTTCCGGTGCTCCCTCGCTGATGTGGGAAACAGCAATCAAGTATAATAATAATAATGAATACAGGTTGAACCTCTGTGTAATTCTGCAACCTTGATACCTGACCACTGCCGGACCTCAGAAAAGTCAGAAAACAAAAACAGAAATGAGCCCCTAAGGGAACCCCCTATGTAAACATGTGCCCAACCCCTAGTCTTGCCAGCTCGTTCCACATACATATTACTATGTTATCAGAAGTAGAATAGAGCTTAAATCTCGAAATGATACAACCAGTAATGTTCCAAACAAGGTTCTGCTTTGGGGTGTGCTGAACAACTATATAAAATAAACAATATTTTAAACTTAGGATCGAGGCCAACGTAGTTAAGCCACGTCCACACTGTCAGCCAGTTCCCAGTAGGCTGTTCCCTCAGTGGGCTAAGTCTGTTGGGTATGCCTGTGTTGTTGTCCACACTTTTGAGGTGGTTGGGCAGTCAAGTCGTACAGTAGTCAGTAGGTGGTCAGCAGGCCACGAGTGCGGTATCACTTTATCACCATGCATAGCAAAGTTGAAAGGAAAAAATAGTGCTGTATAGCATATTGATTGCTGTATGCATAGAAAAGAAAAAAAGAATGGTGCAGAAAGCTGTATGGTGTAAAGAGTGGTAACTTTTTGTGGCTGGCAGCACTGTTGCTTCAGACCCATCGTCAAACCACCAGGCAGTGTCTAATTTCATTCAGCTATGGGCAAGGGCAATCCACTGAATTGCCTGTCAAAGTTGCCACAAAGTGTCTGGTGACGGACTTGACACTCATGCCCGCCGGGCACTGTCTGATGGTGTGGATGCTCCTTTACAGTGTACTCTAGCTTGACGCATGAAGTAATTTTCAAACCATTCAAGAAAAAGTTTAGTTGTCATCCACCCTTTTTTCGTACCACAGTACATAAATGGAAGAATTATCATTCCTTTAAAGGCCTTCGGGTGAACACTCTTACCAGTTACCATCAGCTTGGTTTTATGTGTTCCTGTAGCATTGTTGCAGCCAAGAATTGCTACCCTCTCTGGAATCCTTACCCCCAGATGGAGACTCCTCAATTCTTGAAGAAGGGTTTTCCGTGGCATATGACGCCAATACAGGGCAGATTCGTCAGCATTATACACTTATTCTTGGGCTAAGTTTTCCGATGCCATTAACTGTGCAAATCCATCCACAAATTTTTTCACAGTTTAGCATTTCCCCAGAAATGCTTCCACCTGAATTCAGTACATCGGACCTTAAACCACTTTATGATTGCAATGTATAATTCTGTACTCTTGGCACCTTTCAAAGTTTTCCAAAACTTTTAAATTTTCTAGCTTTCATTTTCAGCAAAAAAATTAAAAATCTGCTCCTTTTGTTTCTGTAAGTCTTACACAGTTGACGATCCAGTCTCATAGTACTCACACAGTCTTTACAGAAGTTCCTGTATTTAATTTTCTCGGTAACACCACCTTTTCAAGCATTGATAATGATTTATGCTTATGTTTATTAGCACTAGCACCATCTTCTGCACCAATTGGTCTCTTGGATGACATCCTTAAGAGCTAGAATACAGCTAAATATAAGAAATTAACAGGACTGTTAATTAGCTCGGCTGCAGTGTAAACAGATTTTGGTGCTTAAACACTGCTAACTTGTTAACAGTGCCACCCTAGTGGCAGATCCGCAAAGTAATGGCAGCAGATTCAAAACGTGCTTGAGCACGGAAGTTGCTGGACCACAGAGCTCTGGATTAGAGAGATACAACCTGTAATAATAGAAATTCTTTTTTTTTTTGTCAGGAATGCATAGGAGCTTGTACCTATCTGTCTGTAACTTTTGTGCTTGCTCCCATACCATGGTAACTTATCAGAACCACCTCTGCATGCCACAGTTTTGTATGTACCTCCAATGAGACATTCCTCGTGCAAATGCTATTTGAATTTCTTTTTCTTGTCTAGATTTTCACCAGCTCCAGCTTTATTCTCAGTCTCATTGTATTCATCCTTCCAACATGTTTATATGTCACTCAGATACTTCAAATTTTTATACTTCAAAAAGTATCCCCCTAACTGTATAGCATCTCCTGATTGCCTTATTCCTCACTCAAAATACAGCACTATGGGTTTTACCGACATCAGGAAATTTGTAAGTGCTGTGAACTTCGCATACATTAGTAATTCTGTAACATCCACATACACTCGTCAAGGCACACTTGTTACAAACTTTGTTTATTAGCATGCAACAATGTGAGCTGGACCACTTCCAAATGGATGGTTAATAAATGGAAAAGAGCTTAAGTTCAAAAAATGACTCTGGAAAAACTAGTGGAGATGCAACTAATTTTATACCTAAGTGCCTTTCCTGCCATAGCGAGGTAGCATGAGAACAAACAAACAATGACTGGTTTGCACATCTATGCTCTAGATGTCATGCATAATATACCAAAACTAAAACCTGCCTTCCACAACCAAAGCCCAATATCCAACTTTGTGCTTAACCTTGATCAACTTATGTGCCCTCAAAACTTATTAAAGAAACATGATAATGGAAAACAGTAAGTTTTAGGATATATATTAATGAATGGTCCATTCAAAGAATAGGGAAGAGTTGCTGCAGGAAAATCTTGTATAGTGATGTTGATATTTATAACCCTTCAGGGAACTGCAGTGAATCGCACAGATTTTTTTTTAACAATAAAGGAGCCAAAACAAATATTCATTGATAATAGTGGAGTCATGATGATGCAGAAAGCAGTGTTAAAGTTGTAATGATGGGGATTTCATCTGTAAAGAAACTGACTGAGGAAATGTAGATTTTTGTGGAAATGGAGACCTTGGAAACAATTTTTTGGGGTATGCAGGAAAATTCTTGTATCATCATGTCGTCTTACTAGAATCACAGAAGCTGATATACCATGATTACTAGATCACATCTTTACATATGATAATCCTGAAACAGTATCATTTACGATAAACCAGTTAGAAAGAGTGCTCCTGTAATGCTTGAGTGTGTGGTTAATGAGAACATAAAAGAGGATGATAGTGGAAATCAAACTGACACACATTTACACAAAAGAATTCTTTCATGTTGTCTATATATGCAGTTTTCTTAGGTCATTGTTCATGGACAAACAAATGTATTAAGAATTGAGTTTGTGGCTTTTATTGATTTTCAGTACTTTGATACATATATTATTATTTTTCTCATTGTTTTTACAGGACGAACCAAGATTTATGTTTTTGATTCTGAAGTGGAGTGTATACGTGTTGGTACACAACTGACCCAAGAAGATTTCTCAGGTGGAGGAACAGATCTTACTTCAGCCTTACGAACCGTTCGTCTTGAAGTAGAGGACTGTTCAGAGCATTATGTACGAATCTTCATTATAACAGATGGTGCCCATGGTTTTGGTGAGCCTTTACCAGACACTGAAATTGAAAAGATGCACACACTGCAAGGCAAAACAGTAGATGTTTTTGTTTTAGGCATTGGATATTATTTTCCAGTCAATTACAGTATTGACATTAGATCACATATGCATAGTGGAAGTGCAAATATACCTTCATTGTTTTGGGCTAAAGAAGAATCAGAAATCGAAGAGCAGATGAATTTTATCGGAACAGAGTTAAATTCTGGGCTAGTTACACTTAGTCTGAACCACCAGGGCTGTATTCTACCAGGAATAGATAAAGCTCAATTTATTCATCTTGGTGAATGGCATTACTTTTGTGAACCACCAGAAGAAATCCCGATGTTTAGTGTTCAGGTAGATGATCAGTCTCCAAAAATGCTCTCTCTTGAGGTTCAAGAAATAACCATGGAACTCTTGCTACATCAGGTATTTCGTCAGTGGAACTCTGTTATAATTCAGCGGCACCGTAAAAAACAAGATTTTCCTAAAGACATTTTTGATCTGATGGATACACTATTTAGAAATATAATGAATAAATTGAACTCAGAATTGGGTGATGGTAACAATGTGAAAATAAGGCTTCAAAAGAAAAAGCTGAAGGGCTTTGAAGTAGATTATGCAACGTTAATGAATCGGAGTAAGACAGTTATTGGTATTGAAGGTAAATACCAAAATGAGATTGAGCTTGCTGAGACTATTCTGATGAGCACTGTCACTAATAGAAAGTTTGATACAAGACTCTTGAAAATGAGAGGTCATGGGCAGGATGATTATGAAGCAGACGTTAAAGCTTTCTGTAATTTGTATGAAAAGACAAAACACAGGATCTTAGAACTTCCCCAACCCACGCCTGAAGAGTGCTGTAGAATAACTGCATCCTCTACATTACAAGATATGCAAGATCCAGACTTCCTTTTGATGTTAAATGAGAATAAATTTGATCTCATGAAATGTTTCACTATGACAGGAATTCCAGTGTATGCACCAGTGCGCGATGCATCACAGATCAACCCATGGACAATATGCATAAAACATATTCTCGTAACGCCATTCACAATACTTAGTCAGAGAGCTATTGAGGCATATGCAGACTTTGGTGAAGATGTTTTAGGTTCTGTTCATAAAGATGTTATACTTCAAAAAGATAATGAAAAAACACGTTTCAATGCTGTCATTCCCATTATACCTGTGAGTGCTGCCAGTGTCTTGAAGCCATTTGTTCGCTCCAACCTGTATGCTATGTTGGCTACATTTTGTATTGTGAAAAATCCTCACATTATTGACCACAATGCCCACATTGCTGCTCTAGGTTGTGCATGGGTAAGATCTGTATCAGAATTTCCCCTAAAATCACGTCCACAATTCATTCGTGATCGACTTGAAGCCATTGTTGCTACAGCTGACATATACATGGATCGAGCTGGAATTGTTTCTTATCTGAATGCTCTTATTAATCATCCAAAGCAAGCCATTATGACAGAAAGTGTAGATACATTTGATGGCAGTACTCTCAAGTGTGAATCACTTATCAAGCCCCTATTCTTCCTTCATCTGAAAAAGGAAAAGTTTGTAGCTACTCAAACTGAAAATCTTCTGAAGCTGATGTTACGAGAGTTCATTGGACGTTGCCTCTCCAGATATGGGGTTGATGATGCAGATGCTACACCTTTTACAGACTTCTTTGCTGAAGAGCTCAACGATCCTGAGAGGAAGAGGAATTGGTTGGAGAAGCATTGTCAGGTGAGATATACTGTTATGTGAAGGCCACAATATAACCTTAAAAATTATTGCATTATATCTGCATTTTCCAAGATATTTTCCAACTAAATTAACTTAGCTTCTGAGTAGGAGTATCCTGAATATATACTTAATGAATTTTGTAGTTTTTATTGTATTTGGATGAAAATATATAGTTTATTATATGTCTGTAATATTGTTGGTATTGGGATTTGTATTATGCCTATGAAGTGAAAAAGTAAGAAGTACATTTATAGGTGTGGATTGTCCACATTTTTAATTTAACAAACTGAGTACTGGTTGAGGATATGTGTCAGTGAAGTTGCAGTAACAATTTGTACTTGATCCACTCCGTTAGATTGGGAATAGAGTGATTATTATACATGAATGTCATATATCCTGCCATATAAGACTTACTTTTTCTAGAAAAATGTCTCCATAAATCATCCAGCATCTTGTATGTCATTGGTTAGGGCAAAGGGTGTGTAGTAGACATTACATTGTATTAGAACAAAACCAGAACTCTCCCATATGACACACAGGTCCTCATATAACCCTGGAACGAAGTAAATATGACCTTAGATTATTAGATAAAGAAAATGAGAAACAAAGAGCAAATTATCTCCCACCCTACCCATATACCTGATCGCTATGACCATTCTCCTAATATTCTGGATTTGTTTTTCA
>JAYMFT010279443.1:0-10512 GCA_038088735.1 Panulirus argus | reverse complement strand
ATATATATATATATATATATATATATATATTTGATTTTGATTTCAAATCACAGTAAGATCATTGTCTGGTCACCTTCAAGCCGGCCATGTAATCAATCATATTTGCCACAGAATGAAGCAATAGGTGTGCAAAGTAAACCCCAGTTTCCATCAGAAACTTTAGAAACTGCTTATGGTCAGTTGTGCCACAGAGTTATCTAATTCTGGGTGGTAATGTGCGTCTCGTTGTACTGATCCTTCCACTTGTGCTCTAGGCACCTCAGTAAAGGCTCAACAGTCCTATAATCCCCAGTGAATCATGGACTAACATGAGCATTATATTGTTGAGTCGTGGGGGAACGTCAGACTCTACTATTACAAAGGATGGAGATCAGGACTCCGTAGATGAAAGCCATTTATAACTGAGGAAATCAGGCGCAGATGAGAGTCGACGAGGGTGAATTCTTTGACTTTATATTGAAGATTAAGTGATATTTTTTGTTGATATTGAAATGATATATTTACAGTGTCAGCATGATACTCTTTTTCTACATCTCTGAAAAAGGGCGAGGGAATCCTACATTTTTCAAACGAGAAAATCCTGTAGATCTTTGGCTCTTTCGGCAAACCTTCTACAAAAACGAATCATCTACTCTCTCGACAACTTGAGTTGAGTCAGGTGGTAGCCGGAGGAGATCAATCCTCGCAGGTGGTGCTGTGTGCAGCCCCCAAGTGACCAGCTGCTGTGGATGAGGAGGAGGAGGAAGGAAGGAGGCGCAGGGTGAATGTTGGAGGGCTAATGTGACTAAGGTAAAGAGGGGGTGCTCATTACCGCGGAAGTGGGAGGAGGCTTCCAGCCGGTGGAGGGGCTGTGATATCCAGCTGGCACTCGTTTCTTTCCAGATCGACTCGTGTAGTCTCAGGATGGTTTGTGTAGACGGTCACGACGAGCAGGGAAATCATTTGCAAAGTCTTCTCCCCCCAGGGTCAGTATCTCTCTCTCTCTCTCTCTCTTATCTAAACTCGGAACGTTATAGACCAGCCCACAGGTCCAGACTCATCCATCCTTCTCTTCTCACAATCTCATCAGCAACAAACAACCACCAAAAGAACAGACAGAACTCTTCTATGACCTCACCACTACAGAATTACACCACCACTCCAGTGCCATTGTGATGTGGCAGTGACACCTTATCATCACGCCATTACAACTCTACAGGACCTGCGCCACAGCATGATCACATAACCCACAACAAAGTCATAACACAGCAATTATAGCTATAACCGCAACACCTTAACGTCACACGGAAATAAATCATAGATTCAGAACAACGAACTGCAATTACAACATTAGAGCACTGTACCATCACTATACAGCATCGCTACAGTGATAGTACAGAAGTGTCATAGCACATGCAACTACTTCCCATCACCCACGTACACCGCAAAACGACAAAGCACATCATTACAACATGACATCACCTCAATATCACTTCTAAACATCTCGCTGTCACATCACAGTATCAACACATCCTCATCACAAGAGCCAACCACATCAGCCCAGCAAAAGCAGAAAATAATATCATCACTTGCACCACCATGTCTACAACTCACTATCACAACCACACCGCACTATCTCTATGGCTACCTCCACCACAAATAGCAACACACCACCATTATGACTAACACCAACCACAACTGTAGCTCACCAACACTGCTACAACATCACCACGGCGCGTCACCGCTACCGTAACATACCACCACCACATCAAAAACAGCACATCTCCACCTCGTCAACAGTATACTGTCACCATGACAATAATCACCACCACTACAAACAGCATCACTCTACCTGATACAGGAAAACAGTACTGCCTCAGAAACATCACACGGGCAGAAAAATGGCACACGTCTCTCAAACACTATTATACCAACCATTCCTATAACAAAACACCCTACTGACGACCACAGCAACAGTAAACTGCCGCTACAAAAAGAGTGTAGGCCTTTCACCACCACGGCAACTCATCACCCTTACAACATTAACACACAAAATCAACCACACTTTTCCACAAACACCACTTTCCCACAATACGAAGATCCCTCTCCACTAAAACCCTTCATCTATATGGTCATCACACCACCATACCATCAGAGTACTAACAACCACCATCACAGTAACCCCCCACACACTACTACGCCATAGACCACCACAGCAGAGTACCACCACCACCACAAACAGCACCACAAGAATATCGCCACAACATCCCCCATCCAAGTGAAGGAGCAGAGGCTCTGCCCTCGAGGCATGATGGAAAGGCCATTAAGTATAGAGGTTACACAGCGGACTGGTAATGATAAACTCGGGGCTGTGATATCTAAGATGGAGGGCTCAATTACAGCTTCTCCCGCTCACAATATTGGCCGGCCCGGCTGTGCTCCTCGATTTATAAGTAGGCGCCACGGGATCCCTGGAGTCCATTACTGGCGCGCAGGAGGAGGCCACGACACCCCGGGACGCCGCGCCACCACGACGCCCACGCCCGTGCCCACGCCCACTTGCTTCCTACATTACACGCCCGCCACCACCACCACCACCACCACCGCGATCCAACTGCTGCTCCCTCCCGCTGTTCCCCGCTCCCTGCTGACTGGCCGCCGCTGCTTCTACTTCCAGGCCCCTGCTGTTGCTGCTGCTGCTGCTGCTGTTGTTGCTCTTTATGGCGCTATTGTGTTGCTCGTGTGTTTCCCTGACGTGCTTCTTTGTGGTGTTCCCTACTCCTGCTCCTGTGACTGGCGGTGTTTCTGCTCCTTACCCCGTATGCTGCCCCTCTCCTTCCCTCACACCTCTTTGTGCGAAACATTTTCTGGTTACTACAGGCCTTCATGCTGCTACTGCCTCCAGGTGTCCTCATCTCTTGCCTCTTGATTGAGGCTAACTTGTCATTAGCATCGAGGCCGTCCTCACCGCGCTCCTATTGCGTCACAGGGCTCCAGGGTGGGTGGGAAGGCTCTGGGCTGCCATCACGGGGCTCTGGGCCGCGTCATGGGGACTAGGCTACGTCATGGGGCTCTGAAAATGGGCCACATACAAGACCTGACGTTATGATAACTTATTTTCAGTTATGCCTCGTTTTCTGAGCTCTTCCCATGACCACACGCAGCCTCTCCTGGCTCTGCCCCCCGACCCACCCACCTCGCCTCACCCTCAACTCCATTATTCTCGTAAGCAATTACCACCTTGAAATTTGTCCCTCTACGTCCCATGGTTCCCACACATACACACACACACACAGACACACATCTTTGCTTTTAAGAGTCATCCGCCCCTCATCCTATCTACACGCCACTACACTCTCCTTACCCCATCTACACCTCGTCATACTCCCTTCACTCCATCTACATCCCACAACATTCCCCTCATCCCATCTACACCCCGGTGTATTCCCTTAAACCCATTTACACACATCCAACTCCCAAGCCTCACTGATCCATATTTTCCTCCGTCTCTCCTGTTGACGTTTACTTTTGCCTGAGACAATTATCTTGTGTCTTCAACCTGCCTCATTTCTCTTCTGTCACGTTTCTCTCGCTTGATACATTTTTTCCTCCTCACCCAGACCAGTCCTCCACCAGTCAGTAGTGCCTCCCTGGACCCTGCTTACTGTGGGGAATCTCAATGGTAGGAGCTGCCTCTTGTGGTGTCTCTCGCTATACGAGGCACGAGACTTGCCCCTCGCGGGGTATCTCTCACTACAAGAGGCACGAGACTGTTTATGGAGACATGTACACACATATGTACAACACTATCATTAGTATATAAATTATCATTATATGTGAGCTGATGTGAGCGGATATGGCATTTCTTCGTCTGTTTCCTGGCGCTACCTCGCTGACGCTGGGGGCGGCGATCGAGTGTGGGAGGGTAGAAGAGAATGTATATGTTATCTTTTTTCTTTTCCTTCGTGCATTTGTGCTTTTTCCTGTGGCGACGAGAATGGATGAAGGCGAGTAAGTATATATATATATATATATATATATATATATATGTAAGCGTATGAGCGTATATCCATCTATCTATCTATCTATCTATCTATCTATCTATCTATCTATCTATCTATCTATATATATAAGTGTGTGTGTGTGTGTGTGTGTGTGTGTGTGTGTGTGTGTGTATGTGAGCGGTTGTGTCTTTCTTCGTTTGCTTCTTTGTGTTACTTCGCTAACGCGGGAAACGGGGATCAAGAATAAAAAAATCATTATATTAGTATCATCAGTTTCGTTATAAGCATTATCATTATCATCTAATAGTAATGACAATAATAATAGCGATAATAATAGCAAAAATAATATTGATATTAATAAAAATAATAATAATAAAAAATAATAATAATAATAATAATATTATTATTGTAATTATTATTATTATTATAATTATTATTATCATTATTGTCCTTGAGAACGAGAGACGTACTTTGGGTATAATGGTCTAGCCTTTTACTCGTCTTGACCCTTGAATTTCAGGTCAAACGCCGGGGCCTTATGAGTTGTGTGCCAGTGTCGCAGCGTCATGCTCCAAAGCCAGTCAGCCGAGCTCAAGGGGTTAGATCTTTCAATAAGTTATAAAAAGACGATGTGACGCAACGCCCAACGTCAGCAAATGCAACCTCACGCCTTGGACGCTGCCTTGAAGGACAAGGCAAAAGGTAATGTGTGTGTGTGTGTAGGCACAACACCTATCCGGGCACCAACGTCTGTGATCAACGTCATATATACATCCGTATATCCACCACACCGATGTCCGAGTTCTTTGTGATGTCGACGTGGGATGCCACCTGGTAACAAGAGTTGAAGAAAGGAGTGGGGGATGTTTCTTAACCACAAGGTGGAAAGCAATAAGCATTACGAGCTTACAGACACAGCCTACAGGCACAAGCAGGCTGGGCTGAGCAAATCTGTGTCGTTCCACTCTCTGTTATAAAAGGAAGTTGACATGACTTGTCGCTAGTGTGCATTCTACCAACAAGACCATATAAGCCTGGAGACAGACGTCAACCACTTCTCTCACATAAACATATCCTTATCTAAATTGGGGCAGACGATTGGTCAGAGGCTCATCTGTAGTGATCGCCACATGAAAGACGAGGGTTTCACAGACACAGCAGTCCCATACTTCCTATGCCTCAGCGATATTACATGGAGAAGAACATGGGAGAAACAGTTGGCAGGAGACCTGCAGGTCCAAATCGAGCTCATCTGTTAAAAATCGTACCAACCTCTGCCTTACTTGGAAAATGACATTTCTTTTTAAAACTTTCCCGATTTCTCGGAAATACAAATCCGATCTTTTTTTCTGTCTGACTTGTGTTTATATTAACTACGCCATGGAGTGATTTATTCCACTGTTCAGTTATTCTGTAAGCGAAAGAACTCTTTTCCACTACTGTATTCAATCTTTACCCCATGATTTCCAGTCCGTTATTTCTGGTTATCTGGTTTTCTTGTAATTAAAACATATCTTCGTGATTGATATTTTTGAGTTTTTAATATTTCACAAACCTGCATAAAATCGTCTCCTAAGTCTTCATGTTTTAGTAGAAAACAAAGTCTTTTGTCTTTTTTTCTGGCGTTAACTTGGCAGGTCGTCTTCAGACCCTCTCAAACTCAATTTTCTTTCTTTTGTAATTCTAAGACCAAAACTATACAGGTTTATTGAAACTCCTCAGACGAACGACTCCTCCCGAGAAACCTATTTGCATTGCCAGCATCCTCCTAGCCAGTCCCCCAACTCCACTTTCAAGGTCTCTGGTGTAATAAAGGCTAGGCTGCTCTACTCCCTACAGCAGCCTCCTCCGCACATTCAGTATGTGTTTGGGTACCACTCCAACTGCAAACGTTGCTAGAATATTTCAACTCCTGGACTCAGTGTGTCTTTTGTTGGTTCATCCATATCTTCATTATTATGGCCACTGTCTCGGACACAGCTAACCCGCTATATCCGACTCCGTCTCTAGAACCTAACGTTCGCGTATCGACCCATCCAGTAGCTCTATTACTAGAGGATAGCAATATCCACAGATAATTTCCCCTCCTGTATGGACTGAGGCCGATTAAGAAAGGACTCCCCTCCTGACTTAGGGGTGATGAAGTGGTGTCCGGAACCCTCCCTGTCAGGATTACTGGTCTTACTTACTCACTGACAAGAACTAACCTGCCGGGCTAGATTTGATATACACAAATGCCTTTAGGTATTCTAGCATCTTCTGTTACCTCTACCTGTATGTTAGATGCTTTCCAAATCCACGAGAACACTAGTTCACACCTATGTCCATTGCCGGATATTTCCACCTATGAGTGTGACAATGAATTTCTGATCCATACAACCCAGCCCGTCCATTAAGCTTCCATTTAAATCAGTTCCGGTAGTCACTTTCTTTACCTTATCCATCACGTCCAGCCACACACCTTCCTCAACACCCACAAACCTTATTAATCCATGGTTCTTGCATTAACTCATTCCACAGCCATTCCTTCATAAAATGGCGTTGCATCCATCCAGTCTCTTTACTTTCACACATTAAATGGTAACGGGTGACTTGTGTCTCCTCATTCAGTATCTACTTCCTAAAGCCTATATAATGTGCGGAGCAATTCTTACCTTAACCATCTTCCAGACATATATTCTTCTTGCCTTCATACCACAATTACATATTGCTTCCTTTGTATCAGTTCGTGCACGTAATGGCCTAGTCTGAATTAGTCCCTCCATGAGTGACTAATGTCAACCAGATTTAAGGTTTGTCAGCCTCTAATGTATATAGTTTATCTTAATAATTTTGTTCCAAATACTTATCTTAAATTTGTGAAATATGACAACGAAGCCACTGCAGAAATTCTAAATGATTCTTTATTTTTTGATTTGCATTTACGGTTGAAGAAACAAATCGTGTCCCAAAACCAATTTCATTGGTACGAGAAGAGAACATTCTTTGACATATTACCATAAAAGCTGAAAATATACGATCAGAAATAAACGGGATAAAAATGAATGAAATTGCAGACCCTGATAGTTTTTTCTTCAAGGACAATGAGAGAGACGAAACATGAGATAAATCAGCCTTTGACTGCTCTTTTCAATGAGTCATTTCTCTGGGTAAAGTTCCAGATGAATGGAAGTATGCAAATGTAACACCTATATATCTGAAAATGTAATATGTCGCTGCCCGTAAATAATCGTCCAATTTGCTTCACATTTGTACTTGGAAAACTTATGGAAACTATCACTGGAGACAAAACTGTAGACCATGTAGAGGACCACCACTTACTTATCGATTCTCAGCATGGTTTTCGACGAAATCGCTTATGTCTGACAGGGCTGCTTGATGTCTTTCATGATATAATCAACATGTATGGTGAAAGCACAGATGATGAAGTCGTTCATCAAAATTTTCGCAAAGCGTTCGGTAAAGTTCCACATCAAAGGTTACTAGCATAAGCCGAGTCACGTGGAAAATACGGAGTTGTACGTACTTCAGCGGTTAGGTAACTGCTTGACTGGCCGTAAACAAATAGGAGTGATTAATGGTCAAGGCCTCAGAATGGTTAGACGTAACAAATGGTGTGCCACAGGGATCAGTTTTGGAACCGGATCTCTTTCTCACATATACATCAGGGATATCATATCATGGGCTGCAATGTAAAGTATCGAAATTCGCAGACAACACTTAGCTGGGTAGCAAAGTCTACACTTGAATTTGAACGTCTACAGCTTCAAACGGATATATAAACTAACTGATGGTCTGCGCGCATGGGTGACAAATGAATTTTGATATAGATTGGTGCAATGTTTTACATATAGGTAATATAAACGAAAAGGTAAGCTACAATATGAATTCTGTTGACCTGCAAAAGATAAATGAGGGAAAAGACTTGCACGTAATAATCTCTGGTGACCTAAAGACAAGTAAGCGGTGCAGAGCAGTAGTGAAAAGAACGAAAACACTTCTTCGATTCATTGACAGGGTTTTCAATCTAAGTCTAAGGAAATTATCCTTACTGTTACAATTCAATGGTTCGTACCTTTCCTTAATACTGTGTTCAGTTTTCGTCACCCTACTTGAAAAGAGACATCGACAGAATGGGGAATGCACAGCGTCAAGCTACCAAGATGATGTACGGATTGGGAAACAAATTCTGTGAGAACAGACTAAACGACGCAGATCTATGTAGCTTTAAAAAGGGAAGGTTAACAGGTATTCTACAACCGATAATCAAAATTTTTACATGTTTTGATTGTCTCGATCTACGCAGCTACTTATCGCATAATTCGTTTGATTTGAGTCAAAGTAATGGATATAAACTCGTACGCCAACGTTGTACCTTGAAAGAGGCCAAGTACTTGTTCAACAGGATTGCTAACATATGGAATGAGTTACCAGTGACTGGTTGAAAGCAGCGGCAAAGATCCGTTGACAAATATACCTGACAAATATTTTGCTGTAGATCCACGATGAACATTATGTGCTCCTCCTCAGTCACTCGGACAGTAGGCAAGTTTTTGCTCTTTGAGTCATGTGTATACGTTTTTGCTCTTACCAAAACTTATCTTTGAGTTTCTGACATTTTTTACAACCAAAAATTGCCTCGAAAAGTCCCAGTAGTCTGCTGCTGTTTGAATTCCTTTATATTCCTTGCATTCCTTTGTATTTAGCTCCTACGTTAATCATCAATCCGTTTCAGTTTCCTTTACCATGCGTTTCCTTCAAACATTTCCATAAAGTAGCGTCTTCCTTAAGCATTTCCACAAGTACCTTGTACCCTGTAAGTCGCCCACAGCAACACAATATTGTATTCATTATATTTCCATCCACTTCTTCACATCTTTAAGCAAAACCTCATTCCATCCTCATTTGTTCCTATTACGTTTTTCTTTCTGTCTTTCTTGTGCTACATAGGTCTTTTGGATCGGAGGAACTGCATCGTTACATGTCGATCCCATTCTCTTCTCCCACACGTAAAATCTGTGTATCGTACTTTTCTTCTTGTGTCTAATTCTGCTCTTATGGATACTCCCTCAATCTCTTGTTCACTTTTAGAGCCGCATAAGGAGACTGGCAGCCTCTCTATTCTACACTGGTAGTGACGACATGAAAATCCAGACCCTTCTTAGATCTAGTATACCGGGTACAGTCGAGATCAGGAGTTCTACTACGCGCATGGGTGTGCTGTAAACAAACAGATCTGGTAACACTGCAGGGAGAAGAGTCGAAAACAATAAACAAAACCTTTTACAGTAAGGTGCAAAATGACTGTGATTAAATTTTGACCCGTTTAAGCATAGAAAATATGTCAGTCATATTATGGAAGAGTAACTTCTTCCGCATTGATGCATAAATATAATAATTACGAACTCTGGAAGATTACCCCAATAACGAGGGGAGGTGGTGGGGGGGAAGGAGTTGTCTCAGCCATACGTATGAGTGACGGATAATGTGGCCGCTGGCTACTGCTTTGTTATCACTGTAGTGAGTGACGTTACTGTAGGTATGGTGATTTCTGTCGTGTCAAGTTTAAGTCAGCAAGTTTATAATTATTTTCCTTGGGTATGATAGGCGGCAGAGGAGGGGTGGGGGCGAGGAAGGGAAGGAGGGAGTAGGGGGACAGTGGGAGGGAAAGAGGGAGCAGGGGGACAGTGGGAAGGAAGGAGGGGGAGAGATGGAGAGGGTGGAGGAAGGGTGAGTGAGGAGGCGGGCAAGCAGGTGGTGTGCTGGTTTATTGCGGTTACAGACATCTTCAATAATTTTCAGCAACGGTGTTTGTATGGCAGCATTTGTTAGTGTAGAAAAATGTGGCGTTAATTTTGTGCTTCTGTACTGGTGTTAATGTCATATCTAACTTTGCTCGTTCGTAGTTTCTTCATACTGTACTCGCTCTTGGAGCCTCGCACCCCAACCATCCACACACACACACACACAAACACACTTCCCCGTCCCACTCCTTCCCAATTTCTGTTTCATTTTTTACAGGACTGTTGATTACCATAGCGCGATGTTTACATGATTACTGCAAAAGAAATCATTCTAGTTCCTCTGTTTTAGTTCTCACCCAGTTTCGAATTATCAATAATTCTCTTCCCAAGCTAGAATTTCAGACATATTCCTTTGCTCTCTTACTGCAGTCTAAACACCAGCACCTATTGTAATAGATGGTCTGCTGCTCCCTAGGTAATAGCCGCTTGTTAAATATAATTGCATTTATTGATAGCTATATAGATATAACAAAAACACTACCTAAAAAAAAAAACGATATATTCTCAAATCCAAATATGAAGTGGATAACAACACAAGATAGCGACGGGGTGGTCATCACAATTACTGTCGGTAGCCTAGTCCAACCACCCTCGTTTTCCATGACTTCTCGTAGGCGATTTGGGACTGAAGCCTCCGTGTTTTATACATCGTGACCACTTCTACTGAAAAGCTTCCGCTCTTCCTTAATGTGTTGGAGAAGCTGAGGTGCTGGTCTAGTTTGCCC
>JAYMFT010279432.1:0-10512 GCA_038088735.1 Panulirus argus | reverse complement strand
AGAACTGAACACGGGCAGGTATAACGTGTTAGAGAGAGAGAGAGAGAGTGAGAGAGAGAGAGAGAGAGAGAGAGAGAGAGCGGAGGTGCGGTACGAGCCAGGCTTAAGTTTGGCGTCACCCTATCACAGTGTAAACATCCGGAGTAGAAGTGAAGGTGGGAAAGCCGTCCCCATTTCCTGCCTCACCCACACACCTGGGTCCTCCTCCTGCCTCACCCACACACCTGGGTCCTCCTCCTGCCTCAACCAAACACCTGACCCTCCTCCTGCCTCACCCACACACATGGGTCCTCCTCCTGCCTCACCCACACCCGCCAATGATGGTGGGCCAGCCATACCCGCGCGGCGCCGGGGCAGAAAGTAGGACGCCGACGTGAGTGGGCGTGACGGGTACATGTACTGAGGTAGATGGTGTGGCCCGCCTCCACCACAAGGTGTGACCCACCTCCACCACACAGTGTAACCCATCTCCACCACACGGTGTGATCCACCTCCACCCCATGGTGTGACCCACCTCCACCACACGGTGTAACCCACCTCCACACCCGGTGTGACCCATCTCCACCACACGGTGTAACCCACCTTCACTACACATTGTGACCCACCTCTATCACATGGTGTGACCTGCCTCCACCATACACACTACAACATTCACTACGTCTAAGAAAACTACGTGAACATAAAACCTGGTCATGGCCACACGAATACACCCAACCCGGTACTATCACCACACCCTACTAGGTCCTATCACCATACCCTGCCCGGCAAAATCACCACACCCTGCCAGGTACTATGACCTGGGCAGAGCAGGTCCTGGGAATGAAACACCAGGGGCGTGAGGCGCAGCGCTTGTCATAAGAGGGGCAGCGCTGTCATGTGTCTGTCAGTCAGCGACAGGCGGGAGGGAGGGTCGTGTGTGAGGCTCCCTCTGTGTCATCACGGGCACCATGCACTACTTGCAGCACCCGCCTCAAACTGCATTACTGCAGTACGTGGATCGCTGTGTGCCGAGGGGCTGACCTGCCTGTACAGCGGCCGGGAAGCAACAGGTGGGAGGAGGACGGGCCTCACGCTCCAGCCTCCTGCTGGATAACATACTATAGATGAGAGTGAGGGAGGAGGGGAGTAGCTCTCCCGCGCTACACTCAACATCTTGGGCCCCAGCCAACAGTCCACCACCTCCTCCCCAGGCACCGCTGCCACCCACCACTCAACCGGGCACCGCTGCCACCCACCTCTCACCCAGGCACCGCTGCCACCCTCCTCTCACCCAGGCACCGCTGCCACCCACCTCTCCACCTGACAAGATAACGCTGAGGCAAGCTGTACGCACGTGCACCAAGAGTGTACTTGTGAACAGTAAAGAGGTGCGGGTAGAGTGAAGGTGATCCCTCTCACATGTGATGTAAGCTGCCAACACTACCCTGGGTATCACACGTATCCAATACCGACTCTCTCTCTCTCTACGGTGTGAGGGTTGCCACGGGTTCAGATACAGCAGGATGGCAGGCAACAGGTACGCACTCGCTGAGGACAAACAATATTCCGGTGGACTTCCTCGACGCAACAGGAGCCGTGTGTGTGTGTGTGTGTGTGTGTGTGTGTGTGTGTGCGTGTGTGTGTGTGCTGGGCAGAGTGCCAGCCAGGTGATGTAAGACGAACATTAAGTCCAGGCAAGGCACCCTCCGCCCTGGGCGGAATTCCCTCTCTGAGTAAGGAACGCCAGATCTCACTCCTGACGGAGGAACATGGACGCAAGAAATTCAAGAGCTATGTTACCATGGTTGCTGGGAACGCGCCCTCTGATCTATCACTCTATTTCTACCATACTTCAGGTCTAGTGAGAAGATGACCTGGCAGTGGGCCTGAATCAGGTCTACTGTTACCTGTCCTTCCCAGGCACCTGTGACAAGTAATCAGGCTGGCCTCTGCACTCCCACAGCTCGGGGTGTGGTGTGGGGGTGTGGGAGTTACAACACTCTGGTGATAATGGTAACAACACCTGCCAAGCTGTCGTAGACTGGGGAAGGAAGGAGGGGGGGGGGGGGCGTACTAATCAGGGGGGCGTTGCAACACCAAGGTTATGGTAATACGATGGGTCGTGCCTATATCTGGAGGTCGTTACAACACCAAGATTGTCAAATGCTTTTATGTAATGTCACCGTTTGCACCATTCTTTTCTCTCTCTCTCTCTCTCTCTCTCTCGGCATTCCTAGTCAGGTAATATGTAAGACACTGGGGGCCACATGCCACCATGTGACCCGCCCGGACACTGGGGGGCCATCTGCCTCTACGTGCCCACCCAAGCACTACAGGCCACCTGCCCCCACATGGCCCACACAAACACTCGGGGGACCATCCAAAGACTAGGGAGGTCTCCTGTCGGGGCCAGGATCGTCAGGAGAGGCTGGGTCAGCCGCCAGGGGACTGACAGGTCTTCCTGACCGAGCAGTCAGGGGTAATGCCACTGCTTTACCACCTGTGTTTGATGAACTAGACATACACTATACCCATCACAAAGTGCCACTAGCCCATCATACAGTCCGCCATCGACAGGAGGAGACAGTTCTGCAACATGTTGACATACACGTTCAAGATATAATATCAATAGTAACAGTAATGAGAGCAAACAAAGTGGCAGGTCCTGATAAGATTTACCCGGAGCAATGATAGCTGAACATGAAATTGTTAAACACCTTGACTATTCTTTTTAATAAGTCACTGTTACATGGGAGTGTCTGTGTTACTAATGTAGCAAAGACATTTCATTAATGTAATAAGCTCAATGCCGGAAATTATCGCCTAATCATCTAACTTAAAGTTTATAATTGGTAATCTTAGGAAAACCATCATTGTGAGGAGACTGCAAATAATCTGTAGGATTACCATTTGAAGAACGATTCTCAACGCAGTTTTCGACGAAACCGATCATGTCTGACAAACATGCTAGCATTCTTTTATGATCAAATCAACATTCATAATGAGCAGCTGATATCATCTGATTATATCTTCAGAAAGCCCACGATAAAGTCCAACATCAGAGATCACCAGCAAGAGTTATCACACTGCACGGATGGGGTTGTGCTTCTGTGGTTATAGAATCAGTTAACTGGCCGTAACCCGAAGTGTACTGACGAACAGTCAAACCCCAGAATGGTTGGACCAAACAAGTGGTGTGTCACAGGGATCAA
The DNA here is from genome assembly GCA_038088735.1 of Panulirus argus. Lineage (NCBI taxonomy): Eukaryota > Metazoa > Arthropoda > Malacostraca > Decapoda > Palinuridae > Panulirus > Panulirus argus. The sequence goes on along the minus strand of JAYMFT010279432.1, from coordinate 7,321 downwards.
TCCTGGAGCCGATTCTCTTTCTCGTATACATTAATGACAGCGATAAGTGCACTGCGTTTTATGATACCAAAATTCGCTAATGAACATCTAAGCTGGAAAATAGAGTAATAACAGAAAATGAACATTTGCAGTTGCTATCTGACACACTAAAAGCCTGACTGGTCTCAAAGGTGGCAATTTAATGTTTATATCGATAATCATAGTTTTACAGTCGTGAAAACGAAAATGCATATTCTTTAGTATACATTCGGTTGAATTACAAAAGGTGAATGAAGAGAACTTCTAACGTGAAATAATAACCTCTGATGACCAAAGGCAAGTCAGCAGTACATAAAAGAATTGTACAAAACAAATAAAATCCTAGGATTCCTCCCATGGGTAAGGCATTCGAATTTAGGTCTAAGGCAGCAATCTCCACTCTTTATAATTCACTGGTGCGTCCTCATCTTGAACACTGTGTTCAGTTCTGTTCACCCTTCCTGGGATAAGAGAGAAAGAGAGAGAGAGAGAGAGAGAGAGAGAGAGAGAGAGAGAGAGAGTAAAGCGGCAATCAAGATTATTCCCGGACTGAGAAACAAATCCTAAGGAAGCCAGACAGACGACTTAATCCCATTTAGCTTAGAAAGCAGAATGTCCCGCTGTGATGTGACGCAGATAACCAAAATTATCCAAGGCTTTAACAATCTCGATCTGAGCCGCTGGAATTGTCTGATTCCACTCGTAACAATGGATGCAAATTCACGGTAGGACGTCTTTTACTCCGAATAAAGACACGCTACTTTTCCTCGGGAGGACTGTTAATGTATGGCATGCTTTACACACAAGTGTGAGCAAAACCATAAATACGTTTAGGAATAAACTTTACCAATACTTCTGGTCTACGACTGACATCCACTGCCTCGCCTTAAATAGCTACATAAAGCGTAGGAGTATTTCTCCTGTAGTCATCTGTTTGCCTTCCTACACCTACCACACTGATCTTCGCTACTACAGAGAGCGATGAGAGGACCCAAAGGTGTACTGGCGTTCGCACTGCAGGGTATGCCTTGTCACGACCAAGCCACCCACCACACCCATGACAAAATGACCGTTGCCTTGCCTGTAATATGTCCGAGTCTGTGTACGGCGGGCCCGCTGGCCCTCATGCCACTCACCTGAAAATAAAGAGAAAACAGCATTAAACATGTGATATAAGACGTGGTCTGGCTTACAACATACGGCGCACATGATCATAACAAGCAATCCAAGTAATGAACTACTTCCCCGCGAGGGGCGGCGGTGTGGCCCCAGCTGACACCACAACTGAAGTCAGCCAGAGACGGAGGCACCTAACATGACAACACCTCTACCTCACTCTTTTATCCTGCCACGGCGACGCCCAACCGACACTCTAATTTGAGAATATGAGAAAAAATAAAGAAATTAATCCGATTTCCAGAGGAGTTAAAAGTTAATTAACTTAATAAAAAAGACGAACTCCCGTCCGCTGGGGCCTGACACGAGTGCAACGGCGGATCATGCATTGCGAACTCAACAACTTCCGCGCATTTCAGAAGCTGGTCCTGTATTTGTCACAGTTCGGTCTGGGAGCCTTGACACCATTCACGACTGACTTTCCACCCCTGCGAGTCACACGGTGTCCGTTATGGGCAGGTGTAAGGGAGTGTAGCAGCTCAGGTGTGCGTGTGCTGGACCCAAGTCTTTACTATACATTTTCAGTACACCCACAGACGCACGCTACTCTATACTTATGCATTCTATGGCCGACCGGCCAGCAGGATTATGATGGCCGCTCTTAATGTCTCTGTACGTAACAGTATCATCGTAATAACCTATTGCGAGTTCCGCCACACGTGACCTTCTATAATGGTGTCTGTTCGTACGGCCTTGCGCCGTGCGTGGGCAGTACCTCCCACTGCTGTGCTGTCTACCCCACCATTACGGTAACTCCCACCCACGCAGGAGCCGCCTGGTGGAGACATGCTCTCCGCTCTAGTCCAGTCCCGAGGAGCACGGCCGGCGCCTCCGCGTGCAGCACAGGAGACAGCCACCGGTACAACACCGTCGCATGATCACGACGACCATGTGAGGATGGCGAGTGAGGAGGGGGGTCTGTGCCTCAGGTCACGCCCCTGCTACTCATGTATGGGGAGCGCAAGGCGTCCGGCCACTCGCGCACCAACGGTCACATCAGTTTACGGCCACACGGATAGTGACCATGGCTGCCTGATTGCTATTTGTGTCCGACGGGGAGAGTCTCACACTCGCGTTACTCCGTCTCTTCATCTTTCTTCACCTATGACAAGAATGCTGGCATTAACCAAGACAAGCGCGTAATGCTCACTGCAGTAAAATCTAAATAAGGCAAAAGTGTCGTGCGTGTTCTACATCAGCTGGGTCCGGTGCAGTGAGTGTGTGTGAGAGATTGTCTCGATCATCATACCAATATAACCAGCGGAGTCTGTATAAGCCATCATATGGCAGTACGCTAGTCTGTTACAATGTAAACTTACAATGTTACTTATAATGTTACAACAATGTGTAAAGTACACCTGAGGATGGTGGCTCGTACGACCTTCACCACTGCGGTACTGCCAACATTCCTGGCCATTCACACCTGTGTGTATTTACATATATCCGTGTACCTTTGCTACATTGTCACCTGAGGAGACGGTCTCCATACGCAAGTAATAATCAAATAAATCAATAACACTACCCATGCGTCTCACACTATGAGAGCTTGTGTTTATATGAGTACGGTAACGGTATGCAGAGTACATTGTTACTAATGTACTTGACGGTATGTGAATCACAGAGCTGGTGCATCCATCACCAACGGCTGACACCCATCTCATCCATACATCACCACGATAGTCACAATCTGTGTGTGTGTGTGCATGTATCTCGCATCGTGTGTGTACGTCCATGTGTGATCGTGAGTGTGGACAGGTGTCACTTGTGTACATTTCCATGCAGGTGTACACGTGTCATCATCATCTATCTCTCAATGTCTTCTCTTACATACATCTGTCCATGAGGTACGCCCATCAACAAGCCATCCTTACATTTCTGTGGTGGACAGTACGACAACGGACAGAGACTTCTGACAAATTTTCTAGGGTCCTGCCTCACACTGGCAGCCCTGCTTTCCTTATATATATTTCACAATGTGTGTAACACAATGTAGATAACGTTGAGTGCTCGGTTTTCAAAGTTATCATGCATCTTATCATTTTTTAATTTCCAGAGCAATAACTATACGGAGCAGTTACAATAATTATCTAAAAATATGGTTTTCGCATTCCCGCTCATGAACCCGACCGAGACCGTAGGAGAGGTAGTGTTCATTCTGAAATCCATGGAATCCAGACGTGAAGATAATTCACTGGCTGTGTGTACATACAGTGAGGAAACCTGTAATACTTCCTGTCAACGTGTCATATACGTTCTATGAGATCGAATGACACTTTCAAAATTACGGGAAAATAATGCCTTGAGTAAGGGTTGAGTATGATGGTGGAGTGTTGAGTGTGGGTAGAGTGTAGTGTGTGGGAGGTGGCGGTGATGGTGTGAGTGTGGGCAGGGTGTGGTGAGGTGCGGGCGGTGTTGGAGACGGAGGGTCCAGATGGCAGCCATTTGCGGCGCACCGCACCTTCACCTTGAGAGACCAATTTCCCTGTTGGTGAGGCACAAGTTATCCTGCCGCTCCAGTAGCAGCTCCCGCGGGTTGGCGCACAGCAGGCGGGTGCTGGGTGAGGCGGGCAGCCTCCAACAAAGGGTGTGAGTGAGCGCCGCGCTGACCTTGGCAACAAATTCGCCATGACGGTAATGGAATACGGGCCGCAGTGCCGCACCCGCGGGACCGCCTTCCTCACACCTGCTCTCATTACCACTCACCGTCCGGGCCAGGACCGCACCTCACCCGCCCTACTACTCACACTAAAACAACAGTCAGCCTTTTATATATATATATATATATATATATATATATATATATATATATATATATGACATAAAGCTAAGAGAAACACACTGCAAGAAGCACCCGACAATTCTCAGGGTGTTAAAGAGGGTCCCAATTGTCACTTTACTGGGTTCACAAGAGGCCTCCCTCTCACCGCCGAAGAAAACGTGATGTATCATACAAAAAGGTGACATAAACAATGCAAAATCAAAATCCTGTCGAATGACGCATGGAATTCCGATGGTCTTCCGACCCCAGGGTCGTAAAGCTACCGACACAAACACTTCCGTCCGTCCTTGGCCCGACAATGGCGTCAGACGGACCTGGTGCATGACCGCTGGTGAGGCCAGGTGCCTGTGTGGCCCTAGGACCAGCCAGGCCGGGGCAGGTGACACGCGTCCACCTCCCCCTGGCGGCCAGGTTCACCTGGGGGGACCAGCCGGGCTGGGGCAGGTGAGGGCAGATCGTACCGCCGCTTCCCACGGTGGCCGGAAACACCGACGGACGCCACCTCCCTCCTCCTGGCCGCCCCCCGAACCCACCCACCGGCACCAGCCCCACCCACAACACCCAACCCACCCACACCACCTAACCCATCAGCACCAGCTCCACCCAATAGAAACACCACCTCCTGCTGCCCTGCATACAGTAGCAGGGTAGAGAGACCAGCGGCGCGCAGACAGGTTCACCAAACACTTCCGAGTCAGTTCCCTCCACAACACAAGGACTGACACACACGCACCTTAATGACGACACCCAGGACAGACCACCTGCAACATGTTGCTGCTGCTGCTCAGACGTGGCAACTAATACCAACACCACCGACAGATTCACAGACCCACAGCAGAACTCAATGAAAACAGTTCCAGTGGGATACACCCTACAGTGTAGCACACCCTGCACTGTTCAAGGGAGTCCCCATCACTAGAAGATAATAATAATAATAATAATAATAATAATAATAATAATAATAATAATAATAATAATAACAGAATTAGGAGCAACCAAAGGCTGAATATAAAGAGAAGACCGTAACAAGAGATACATCTGGACTACAAGAAGGGCTGAGGCTGTCGAGAGGTCTTTGCACAGAGAGTAGAGGTTGTTGATGATGTTGACAGAGGTCGTGAGGGTAATGTTACTGTGGCGCAGGTGGTGGTGGCGGCCACCCTCCTCCCGGCCACACCCACCACACCGCCACCTGCCTCAGTGACCTCCTGCACTGCAGGCAAGGAACATGACAACATCCCTCCCTCCCCACGTGAACCACCAGCTGCCTCACCCCACCTCACCCCGCCTGACACCAGGGACCAGTGTCATCACTAACCTCCCCTCCCACAAGCAGCCACCCCGCGTCACACTACGGATCATCACTTCAACAGAACCAATACTGCCCCATACCCTACCTGACTTAACCTCACCTACCGAACACAAACAACCAATCTTCTCACCCAACGGACACTAACAACCAACCAAACTCACTCAACGGACGCAAACAACCAACCTACTTAACCCAATGGACACTAACAACAAACCTACCTCATCCGACGGACACTAACAACCAACGTACCTCACCAAACGGACACTAACAACAAACCTTCCTCACCTAACGGACCCTAACAACAAACCTACCTCACCCAACGGACGCTAACAACCAACCTACCTCACTCAACGGACGCAAACAACCAACCTACCTCACCCAATGGACGCTAACAACCAACCTACTTAACCCAATGGACACTAACAACAAATCTACCTCATCCAACGGACACTAACAACCAACCTACCTCACCAAACGGACACTAACAACAAACCTTCCTCACCTAACGGACACTAACAACAAACCTACCTCACCCAACGAACGCAAACAACCAACCTACCTCACCCAACGGACACTAACAACCAACCTACCTCACCCAACGGACACTAACAACCAACCTACCTCACCAAACGGACACTAACAACCAACCTACCTCACCTAACGGACACTAGCAACCAACCTACCTCATCCAAAGGACACTAACAACCACTTCACCCCAACCAACAGACTAGTAATCATCCTCTCCTATCTCACGGACCATAACCACCACTCCACTCCATTCCACCCATCATAATAACCATGCAGTCCCATCCCACCCACTACAGCAACCACCCCATCCCATCCCACCCAGCATAAAAACCACCTCATCGCACCCCACAGACAATAACACCAACCCACCCCATCCCACGTACCATAACATCATCCCATCTGCAGACCATAACAACCACTCCAACCTATTCCACAGCAGATCCCACTTGGCGGTGGTGGAGGTCGTAGCCCAGGTCCATAAGTGATGATGAGGTCTGAGTGTTGGAGAAGATCGTGGCCCTGGTCCAGAAGTGATGGTGAGGTCTGAGTGTTGGAGAAGATCGTGGCCCAGGGCCAGAAGGGAGATGGTAAGGTCTGAGTGTTGCAGAAGATCGTGGCCAGGTCCAAGTGGGTGATGGTGAGGTTTGAGTGTTGGAGAAAATCGTGGCCAGGTCCAAGTGGGTAATGGTGAGGTCTGAGTGTTGGAGAAGATTGTGGCCCTGGTTCAGGAGGGAGATGGTGAGGTTTGAGCGCTGGAGGAGGCCTTAGCCCAAGTCGAGGAGGAAGACGGCTGGCCTCTGTGGGGTGTTGGCGTTGGAGGAGGCCTTGGTCTAGGCCCAGGAGGATGATGGTGAGGTGTGGGTGTTGGAGAAGAGCGTGGCGCAGGTCCAGGAGGGAGATGGCTGGCCTCTGGTGGGGTGTGGGTGTTGGAGGAGGCCGAGGAAGGGCGAGGGAGGTATGTGTGGGCAGGTGTGGTTAGGACGGCAGGTCGGGTGTTTTTAAGGGCGCACACGGGCCCAGGAGGGCGTCTGGCAGGCAGGGGCTGGCAGCGGGCTGGGCTGCTGCCAAATATGGGTGGGTAGGCACGCACGCTACCCAGTGCCGCCCACCTTTCACGCCCACACGTCCTCCACGCACGCCCTAATTGGGTGTGGGGCGGGCGCTTCAACAGGCGGCACGTCACACCTGGCCGACTTAAAGGGCTAAGTTTGGCGGCCGCTTCCCTCAGTTATCATGAGGCGCCAACAGCAATATATAACAGGTATTTCCCTCTGGCTGGTCCGTACTGCACATCCCCCCCACCACCACCACCACTACTCCACACTCCCATCCACCGCTACTGCTGACGACCACTCTCACTCCAAACTCCCACCCGCTGGTGCTGACGGCCCCTCTCACTCCACACTCCCATCTCCCGCTACTGCTGAAGACCACTCTCACTCCACGCACCCCTCCCCCGCTACTGCTGACGACCACTCCCACTCCACACACCCCTCCCCCGCTACTGC
>JAYMFT010279421.1:0-10512 GCA_038088735.1 Panulirus argus | reverse complement strand
AGAGACGCCCCACTGAGCAGTACCGAGGGACCCCCAAAGCCGGTGAAGCTTGAAGCCATCAGCAGAGAGCGGGGTGGGCCGCGTGGGGACCCAGCCGTCCCCACCCACCATCCATTCCCTCGCTATGACCCAGAACCTTCGCTTCAGCTCTACATGAAGTCTACTGTGTAGCAGAGCAACCACATATTCCCGTCGGATACTCGGCTGTGTTTAAGAATATAACAAGAGGCAGGTGTTGTCGTACTCCGCCTGCATGTAAAGTTACGTCGAGGAACTTTTTGTTGCAAAACAGTGTGTAATTTCCTAGCTCCTGCTTGGAGTGCAACATCGAAACTGCAGAAAACCCATAGGGGTTTTGGGGATGCATAATCAATTAACCCATTAACAAGAAACATGTTTAAAGAGGGTGAAATAAGTAAATTTTTGCAGGTGAGTATACCGCAAAAGGAATGGAGAACATCATTTACGTTTTCTTCTTCTATGCTAAGCGGATGTGTGAGTAGAGACGCCCTTCAGCTGTGTGGCTATTCTAGATTCTCTTCACTGAGGCAAGCTTACTTACCCATGTCTGCTGATGAAGACAGTGATAGTGAGCATTTTCTATCTCAAGCTCTGGACGTCGAGTAGAAAAGGTTCACGTGATGTGGAGCGCTAGAGGTAAGATATGTGGAATATAGAATAATGAGGGCAGAATGTGAAGCAACGGTGATGGAATGTGAATTAGTAGAGGTAAGATATGTTGTGGAGGTGCAAAAAGAAGCAGTTGTGGCGGACGGCGGAGTAAGCAAGGTGAGATAGGCAGAGTGGTGGGTGGACGTGGAGCAGTGGTATTGGTATGATGAGCAATTACAAAGGGATGATGAACAGTGGGGGCAGGTTGTTCAGCAAGCAGGTGAAAGTGCAACAGACATGACAGGTTCATAATAAGCTATGGCTAAACCAATTCCCTCTTCATCCTTTACCCTCACACACAATCTGCCGTATAGATGAGGAACCTCCAACCATGACACAGGAGTCTCTCAGACCCTCCCTACCGCAGAGATAACTTCTCCGTCGGTCTATATAACATGCAAGCCCTCAGCCTTCTACAAAGTGCAGGTAATAGCTAGGATCACAGTACACATCGCCACAGCCGCCACCAGGGTCGCCTTACCCATTGTGCTTAGGCTTTTGTTATTACTGGATGATAGCTCTCTATTCCCGCTACTTTTGTTACACGTGATGCCTGAGCAGGGCTGTTACGAGCTTCGTGCTTTCTGTTAGAGCTACTGTTCTCTCTTATAGCAGTGTGGTAGGGTTATAACTATCCGGTTTTTCTCCGTTAGTGTTACTTTTTGTTACACATCGTACTGTGTTTTGTGTAGGGATGATATAAGTTGCCTTCTGTGTGATGCAGTTAATTTTGCTCCATAAGTTGATTTCTGAAGGTTATCAGCTACAGACTGAGCTGTTAATTCCGTTACTTTACATTGCTCCCGCTGTTTCTGCTACTTTTGTTACTTATGATGGTCTTGTGGGGTTATCAATTAGCGGGATCTTCTTGGTTTATAAATCACGATGGTCTGGCAAAGATGTAATTGGCTGCTTGTCCTTTGTTACTGCTATTTCTACAAACGTTGGTGGTCCGGTAGGAACGTCACACTGTGGCTTGTCTCAGTTACTTCTGGTTCCGAACCCTGTCATCAGTTACAAACAGAGTTGTTTAATTGTAAAGCTTTCACTGCTGCAAACCCTAAGATGCATGACTCGCTGATTTCTACATTGCTTCCCTCTGCCTCATTGCTGACGCTTTATGCCGGCAGGAAATACATCTCTATACGTCTAATAAAAGGAACAGAGAGCAGCTCCATCTGTCGCATTACTCGGAAGAGTATATTTTGGGATATTTCTTTTCTCGATAGAAAAGATGATGGAATCAGCACACCAGCCCCAGAGGGTCTGGTAGGACCTCCCACTAGGATCGCAGAGTAAAACCATTCCCCAAGGGAAAATAGCTTTACGGAGTTTTACATATGCCCATGAAGATCTGAGGCTGGCTTTTGGTCCGTCCTTTGGTGTGCGTGATAAAAAAGGAAGGGGGAGTAGAGGGGGAGGGGAGGGGGAGAATCTGTGCTGGAATATGTCAGCAGGATTATTTATGGATGTTTGAGAGAGTGAGGAAGGGAAGAGTTTTTGGGAAGTATTGCCTTTTTGTACGGATGAAGTGTGTGGCGTGCATAAGGTGTACTACAGGCGTTTGGGGAAAGATTGTAAGTGGTGAGAAGAGGAAATGACAACTCTGATTAAAGAGAAAAAAGAGGTGTATGGGCGATACCTGCAGGTAAGTAGTGCGAATGAATAGGATATGTGCAAAAAAAACACGAGAAGGAAGTCAAGAGAAAGATGGAGTGGCTGAAAAAGAGGGAAAACACGACATGAGATGAGAAAATATAACAAACCTCAAGAAGAATAAGAAAAGCTTTCGAGAGAGGAGGAATAGTGCGAGGAAGACAAGAAAGATAATAGAATCATCAGTGATGGGAATAGATGGGGAAAACATTCCTTAGTAGCAAAAGAACCCGTGAATAATCTTAGTTACGTTCGAGGCAAGAGAATCATTCCCAAGCCAATTGGTCTAGTAACTACGGAATTCAGTGACTTTGCTCAAGACAGTCAAACCTTGACTAAGATTTCGAGTGACATTTTCCTTTCTAACCACTGAATATACAACTCATTTCCCAGATCCAGTACCAGTGCCAGGCAAGGGAAAGATTCTGTATCATATGGATTTTCAAGAAATATTGTTAACATTCAATGGATTGAAAGCAAAAATAATGAGGAATGCAACAACTTTTATCCCAGGGAAACAAGAGAACCAAAAAATGAGATAGTTGAAGCAGTGACTGCTCTCTTCTGGAAGTCATTTGGCACAGGAAAAGTGCCAGAGAATTATAAGGTTTCTAATGTAAAGCCGATATTCAAAACCGGTAACGTTTCTGACGAAAATGATCATCGAAATAAGATAACATCTGTAGTTTGTACACTTACGAAAACCATCATATCAGGCAACATCGAAAATCATTTAAACGATCACCAGCTAATTAAGGATTCTTTGCATGGTTTCCAACAATATATTTCATGTCTGACAAATCAGTTGTACAATGAAAGTAAAGCGGTTGATAAATGTTTACATTATTAGAAAGCATTTGATGAAATCCCTCATAAAAGAATGCTAGCAAAAGGTACAGCAAATTGTATAAATGGGGTTGTACTTAGGTGTTTAGAAAACTAGTTGACTGGCCGTAAACAAATAGCACTAAGCCATGGTCGAGCCTCAGAATGGTTAGACGTAACAAGTGGCGTGCCACAGGGATCAGTCTTGGAACCGGTTCCCTTTCTCATTTATATCAGTGACATTGACCATGGCCTGCTTTGTAAGATATCAAAATTCACAAACCATAATAAGATGATAAATAAATCTGTTGCAGACATTGAACGTCTACTCCTGCAAGCTGACATTAACAAACTGATGGGCTAGGCTCACTGGTGAGAGATCAGTTCTCTTGCAGACAAGTTCAAGGTTTTAATCGTCGTAGCAGAAACGAGAAGGCAAACTACAGCATGATTTTTGTTGAGTTACAAACGGTAAATGAGGACATAAAGTTATGTGTAATAATCTCTTAATGACCGAGAGCCACGTAGGCAGAGCGTAAAAACAGTATGAAAGACGAACGAGATTTTTGGATTCATAAGTAGGGCTTCGGTGTTTAGGACTGAGAAACTAATCCTCAACCTTTACAATTTAATGGTGCGTCTACTCCTTGAATGTTTTGTTTACTTGTAGACACCCTACTCAAAAAAAGACCAAATACAGAGAGTGCAACGGTGAGCTATTATGATGATTCCCGTATTGAGAAACAAATCCCATTAACAGCTGAACAACGAAACTGTTTATTTTAGAAACGAAAAGGTTATGTGATTATATGCAAGCATTCATATTCAGCAAAGGTTTGGATAATCTCGATTTAAGAAGCTAAGTAAAACAGGATTTGACAGATTTCATTCGTAGTAATGGATACAAACTCGTGGGCCAAAGCTTTACTTCCAATAAGATGAAGTACTATTTCTTCACAGAATCATAAACATGTGGAATGATTTACGAGTTAGAGTGGATGAAAGCAGCTCAACAGATACAATTAAGAGCAGAATTGATATATACCTCGCTTCAAGTCCACGACTAACATTATCTGTGCCTCCTTAGTTACATGAAAAGTTTACAAATCTTTTGTTCAAGTCATCTCTCTGCCCCTCATCTCTTACAACACTAATCTCTGGATATTTGATGTCATCAAAAACAGGTTCGAAGGAGACCAATGGCCTGTTGAATTCCTTTGTATCTTCTCTGCTAACTTGTGGAAGGCATAACTCCAACGATCGATGTTGCTCCCAGTTTCATTAAAACTAAAACTAAAATCTCCATCAGAGCTAACTCATTTCTGAGTAAAGCTTACCAGCTTCAGGCTCTCGGCCAGACCCCATACTGGGCAATCGTTTTTCTCCGTATCATCATGAATGAGGTTCTCCTTCCAAATGATATTTGATTTACGAGTGATAAACATAAGCCGACCACCGTCTTTCTCCATTTGATGCCTTCGTTGTTACACCTACTCATAATCGTTGAGATGAGTATAGCATCTTTCATTCTACTTATCACAGTGGCATCTCTACGTGTAACACGCCACTGATCTTGTATTATTACATATTTCATAACGACAAAAAAGTCATACGCCTCACGAGACAAATACAACTTATAATGTTTTACTATAGAGATCAAAAAGCCAACTTATGGCAGAAAATGAAGAAAAATGTAATGGAATCTTTTTCACGCGACAATTATATATATCACAAAATAAAATCAGACTATAATTATTTACATGCATTTATGCTTCTATCCTCCCCATTGTGTATCAAATTACATTATATATGCAACAACAGGCGCGCGAACAAAACAACTCTACATTCATTTCAAAACTTTTTGCTGACAATTATTTTACGAAACATTGTCAGTCAGACGCGATCAGCCACTAACGTGCAGCTTGATGTTGACACATCAGCACGACAGATGGGGTAGCAGGCAGTGTCTATTCAGTGTCTGAATCACTGTTCGGTAAGGGTGACACGGTCAGATGCTTGGTAGGAAGGAGAGAGCGAGAGAGAGATAGTGAATAGCAATATCTCTGGAATCATTAAATATACCGTACTTCTAAATATCATATTATAGAATAATCTTTTCACCACATCGTTATGAGTTACAACGTATTCTCTCTTAGTGAACCAGCAGAGAGTTTCATGACATCTGTGGGTCACTATGAGCCAAACTTGTTTAACTGGTTAATAAATACATTCAAAGAAGCTAACAATCCTTCTGCGCTAATGTATTCATATGACCTTCTTTGACCCCAGTACACGTACTTAGACTGACCTAACGCGGGCGGCAGGGGGTATTTATATCCCTTAGGGAAGGGAGGGGGAAGGTCCCAAATATTTCATTGCTCCCCAAAGGGATCGGGTCATTACTCTGTCAACAACCCTCAGGGGCGATTACTTATTAATGACTGGAGGCAGCGATGAAAGGCTAGGCACTCTCAGTGAATCTTGGATATCAGAAAAGTTGTTGGTGCTTTTTGATATGGATATCTTTATTGTCCATCATCATTCCTATGTAGTGGAAAATAGCACATATTGGAGGAAGGTGAAGTCTATATCGGATGCCAACAGGGTCAACACAGTCTCCATACTACAAGATATTGCACCAGACTCTGCTCAGCACAGAGAGCCGGTGTCTAGTCTTAGGATTATCTTAGATAATGTCTCGACAACCATCTCAGCAAACACGAAAGGTAGCATTCTAATGTTTTTCCCAATTCCAACGACATCTTTTATGACAAAATCATTTGGCACGAAAAGAATAGTACCGAACCCAGTTAAATTTCACCGTACAATGGACACATAAACTGTACCATTAACCCAGTTTTTTGGAATATTCCTAGCGGAACTATATCAGTATAATCTTAGAGATTTGGTAAAACCTTTCGAGGGTGTTCCGTAAAGCAGAATCGCAAGCCGAGACTTTGGTTATACCTTTTTGGATAATTAACGCACTGTTGAAGGAGCGTGCTGTCGGGACATTATTTCCTTATACAGAGTACACAGCTTAGTACTTATTTCTTTGAAAATGTTCATGCATGTCTGAAAAAGTCTTCTTGAGTCGCGTCATCTGGGTGTAAGAAATGGGAACATATTCTGAGTTCAACAAACTCTGGAGCAAAAGCTGTTTGTGAATTCCGCTTTTCTTTGGTAATGCAAATACAGGAAGGACCACCTAATGGCTCGTATATCCACAGCATTATAGTTCATCTTATGCCTGAGTGGTGAGTATTCTTCATTAAAGTTACATGATCAGAGGCGGTTGCTTCAGTGACAAATTGTCAGGTTTCACATGAAGTCGGCGACCCACTTTAGAAATACGATGTCTCCAAACTCTCACTGAATATTTTGACGGGAATTACTTTCGGTTGAGTCACTGACCTCGATTCAATTTGTATTCATAAAGGACATAGTTTGGGAAGTGAGTTCAGAGAAACAACCCGTGGCTTTGAGGAAAATAATATTTTTCATTAAATATTAAGGTCGTCCTTCCTCACTTTTTGGTAAGGGTTTTCCACTTTACCACACTCAGATCGGGCTTTTTTCCGAGCCCTTAACGTGAACAGCATCTGTGGCATATTCTATGGTACCGCGTTTCTCCTGTAAGAATGTCTCTTTAGGTCTAGCGATAATGTATTCAACACAAGCTCTGGTGTGCAGTATCACGAACGGTTTCGTTAGATTTCAGTCTTTGCTCTTCAAGAGCTCACGAATAATTCATTGCTCTGATGCACGTCGCCTGTGTGAGACCTCTGTCTTAGATATGAGGTCTGGCTCAAGGACCATGGCTTTACACGGGAATGATAAGCTTCCTGCTTCTCTTCAACGACACCAGGAAAATCCAACACGTCTTGTTACTCTGGGAGTATCTCACCGTCAACATACTTCACCATAAAACATCCAAATCACCAGATGAAGACTTACTAACTCTGAAAAGGGAAATCAGTAGATTCATTTAATCGCTCCACAAATCATAGGTGTTACGAGTACGTACACTCAACATCCATACCTGCAACTGTCGCCACAAGAAATGGAATAGATCATAAGAGAAGGCTGGTACGACACTGTCATTCCTTCTGGCTCAACTTATGACACGAGGGAGCCACGCGGAAGCTTGCAATAAAAACAGGAAACTGAACTTCTGTCCCACGCGGCGGACCTGCTGATGGGCGATCTTTAAACTTGCCAAGCATTGCTCGCGGGCGGACGAGAGTTCGCCTCAGACTTCCAACCCAGATCACGTAGCTCTTTTGCAGCGGAGGTGCTGTACAACCTAATCTGGTGAGTCAGCGAACAGACCTCAGGCAGGGCAGCCGCTTCTAATGAAATATTGGGTTCTTTTTCATCTCAGCGCAATTGAACATCTGTAGGAACGGCTCACATGAACTGCTACTCCAAGAATAACTAGTTTATCTTATTAAGCGATGACCTCGCTCACCTTGATTTACGACCGAATAAAATCAAAAGATTAGTGAAAAAGAAATTTAACTTTGTAAGGCTGGTTCCATGTCTTCCTTATGCCTCTGAGCTTATCGTGTTAATGTTCAGGAATCACTTTGTATCCTAAGATGGTACTTTGAGCATAAAGATAATCCTGAGTCCTTCCGAAAAGGTACGAAAGGCAGATGGTGTGAGCTTGTCCTGTCTAAACGGGTTGGGCCATTACTTGCCCAGCAAGACCCAGACCAACGGAGTGCTTTTGCCAGTTGCCCAGAGTGAAATAAAAATCTAGTCCACATCATCGTCGTCAAAAGACGGGAAAATCTTGGTGTATTTCGGTACATCATAACCATTATTGTCATCATATCAGGAAGTGGCTCCATGCCTCGTTCATTCTGACATCTCTAGGATTTCTCGATTCGTCTTGTGTCCCATCTCTCTCTCTCTCTCTCTCTCTCTCTCTCTCTCTCTATCTATCTATCTATCTATCTATCTCTGTCTCTCTGTTCTTTCTTTCTCTATATTTTCTATTTCTATCTCCTTTTTGCTTTCTTTATGTTTCAGGAGAGGTGGAGGTAGAGATGCTGATATATTCCTTGAAGTTCTCGACGTTATGTATTTAAATCAAGTATCGGTAAGAATCTACGACTGATGGCCTGTGCTTGGAAGACTGGGCCAATGGAGATCCGTGATACCTGTATTCAGAACAACTGGGTAATGATTACTCAAACAGCCGGTTCATTTTTAGGGCCCCGTTGCCAACGGATAGCGCCCCCACCTTATCCCTCAAGCTTACTGGTGGACTTGTTAATACATATATAGGACCGAGGCTTAATGTTTCGAACACGCCTATTCCATCATTAAGGATCAGTTAAAAAATTCTTAAAGAGTATAATTACAATAATTAATTTATGCATAAAAGTTAATTAAAATGTTAATCAACTTTTACAGATAACTCTATAAATTTAGTCTTACTATGTAATAATTTTTCAGCAGACGCGTGACGATGGACTAATTGGGCTCGAAACGTAGAGACTGAGTTAGTAGATGTATGTTAAGCGTATGTCTACAGTATTCAAATTATCCCATGTCATTATTAATATCATACCCATTCAGGTAAAAATAACACACGTACACCAGCACATATAGAGTGGCGATGCTATTTGCTGTGGGGCGGGGTGGCGTCAGGAAAGGTTGGAGGCGAGCAAATATGAATATGTACATGTGTATATATGTATATGAATGTGTATATGTATGTATGTATATATGTAGATGTTGGTGTGTATGTGTTTGTATGCATATATGTATATATTGGTATGTATATGTACGTATTGTGCATATATGTATATATGCGTGCATATGAGTGGATGGGTCTTTCTTCGTCTGTTTCCTGGCGCTACCTAGCTGATGCGGGAAACTGCAATCAAGTATAATAAAAGAATACAAAAAGATAAATAAATATATATATATATATATATATATATATATATATATCCACTTTGTGTAGACCTTCACTAATATCAATGTTACATTTCTTTGTGTATTCAACAACAGAAGATACAATGATAATCCTCTTGGTAAAGGAGTTACAATTAATAACTTAATTAGTACTACTCCAGTCAAAACAATGGTCATAATTTTCAACATGATTAAAAAAAGTATTTGATTCTTGTCCTGTTTTTATACTATACTTATGTCGCTTAAGTCTAACATAAGATCCTTACCAGTCTGCCCAACATAAAACATATCACAGCTTTTACAAGGGGATCTGTAAACACAGCCTGCAGAATTCTCTGGCCAGATTTTGATTAAGATATTCTTTATAGTATTGTTGTTGCAGAAGGCTACATTACGGGACGGGTAACCAGAGAGGTCGGGGAAAAAGGCACATTCGAGCAGCTTGATATCAGTTCCCAGGTGGAAGTAGGGAGCAGGACAGGTAGCGACCAAGGTGGGACGGGTGAAATCGAGGTAACTGACCATGTTTACGTGGATGGGCTTCCCACTGCTACACACACACACACACACACACACACAAGAGAGTCAAACTGATAAATGTTTCTTTCTCTTCATTGCTAATCATTGGAGTTCTTACATTTTCATACTCTACAAATAAATGAAACTTGGTAACTTTCGGAAAATGCAAATGTTCTACTTTCTCCAAAGCTCCTCTATTCTCTCCCAAATTTTTCTTTCTTTAGCTCTTTCTCATGCTTCAGTTAAGACCTGTCATCGATGAGAATTTAATGGTGCCTAATAATAATGACAACAGATCTGCGATGGAAAAATTTTTAGAGGCAGATCTTTCTTGAGAAAGATTTTCCCGAGTGTAAACGTGCGAAGGGAAATTGTAATTCTGAACGACGTATTCAAAATTAATTTCAACTTTCTGCTTCCTCTTTGTTAATCTCCTTAATATCTGAAACTTGTAATTTAATCCTCCTAATATGTGAAACTTATAACCTGACGATGGCTGGCGAGAGGCGAAGCCCACGATCAGCAGCTCCAACTTTGATGATTAATTCTGATATATTGGTCCTGAAGCTAGACAATACACGCTCTGATTTCCAGCATATCTGTCATTGACTTGCATATATCTAACATAAACTACTGTTGTACAACCCTTGCTCCATATTGATATGGAGTGTAGTATACTTTTTTTTTGCTACATGCTCGCCATTTCCTGCGTTAGCAACGTAGCGACAAGAACAAATGACTGAGCCGTAGTGTGAAAATTTCTCACTTGGCTCCTTGTTCTGTTCCTTCTTTTGGAAAGTAATTCAGGAAGGAAGATTTCCAGCCCCCCTTCCCAACCTCTCTTAGTCGACTCCTGTGATACGTAAGGAATACGTGGGAGGTATTCTTTCTCTCCTATATATATATATA